>CANYCX011485183.1:0-15525 GCA_948193385.1 Breynia disticha f. nivosa | reverse complement strand
ACCTCCCGCGGAGCGCAACCTGGTACAACTATTCGAATCAAGTCTAACAAATAAGAGGAAGTTGAAACACAGAATGGACGGGAATTTGGAGGGAAAATATTCTTTCCAAGATGCTTATGCAATTGCAGTTATTGCCGGTAGATGTCTTAATCCATACGTCAGGTCAGATAGCAATGTATTAATAAGACAAGATTTAGCTTTGAAACTGTGGTGTTGCAGGATGAGGTTGTATTTTTTTTTTTGGAAGAAATTGTTTTAAATAAGAGGGCGAAAGGCACGAAATGTACAATTTTGTGAATGATATTGAGATAATTGTGCTTGAGATTTGGGAATTGCCCATGTGTGCTATCGGTTCATTTTTCTACAGGTTGGTTTCAGAATCAGAACCATATTATGTTATGGTGTTTTCCCACTGTTCAATTTCAACTGCAACAAAGGATGAAGATTATGTCAGGAATGGCTTGATGCCTCTGTTGGCGCCAACAGTTTACTGTGATTTCAAGTCTTCAAATATACATCCTATCGTTGAAAAGTCTGATCAAGTCCACCATACAATTCCTCAAATTTCATAGTCCTACATAAAAGTGGACTGAATGGAAGATTCGATTAAACATGAAGGACGGAGAAGAAATTTGACACAAGTCATTGTATTATTTTTTCTGTTAATTTAACACAAATGGACTCAGGGAATTATACGTAGAGACCACATAATAACCTTTTAAAATGTACGGACCAAATCAGTGATTTTATTAAACATAAAGGACGGCATATTTAAACCATTGTCAAGAAAAGACAAGTGAGGAAGAAGAGAAGAAGAAGCCATGTTGAGAAAGGGTCCAATGTGTCACTCTTAATGATAAATTTGGTAGCTTTCTGCACTTGCAGTTCTGTTGAATGATTATAACATAAAACTAATTAAATGATAAGTTAAATGCATTTCGACTTCTTCTTCATAATTTACTGGTTGACTTTACCGCAACGATGTTCTCAAGTCAGGCAAGGAACTTTTTTTTGGTGATCTATAATTGGTTCTGAAAAGCCAGGAACTTTTGAGAGGAAAACGTCGTTATTTGATAGACGGTAAGCTTTGTTTTGATTTACCAAGTTGGTTCAGAAAAGTCAGAATCTTAAGCCTTCATCTTTCCAAGTGACAGAAAATTTCTGTCCCAACTCTTTTTATATATGAAAACCCAATCATATGTGATTCCCAAAACTGCAAGAGAAATAACCTCTCTAGCAAGCTGCAGATAAGACATTTCTGGAATGGGGATTTGCTGTAGTTGTTGTGAGGCTCAGAAACTGGAACCAGTAGTAACATTACTTCCTCCAGCTCCAAGCACAGAACAGATGCAAGATCCTTTAGCAGAAGACCCTGATGCAGACCATGATTCTGCCATCATCCACCATTATCTCAATGATGGTAAGCTTCTTCGAATTTAATACTCCTAAAAGCACCTTTAAATTAAGTTAAAGCGACAAATTGATTCCTTGTAGCTAAAGTTAATACGTGATGTTTGGTGCTAACTTCCGACTATGTTTAAATTAATGCCCATATATATGCAATAATGTAAATGATCAGGTGAGACAGCCTTCTTGAAAACCAATGTGACCGGCAACAGCTTTTTCTCTAAGGTATCCGCGAACTTTACGTCGTGGATATCTCAAGCAAGCGGTGCCATTAAAGCTATTTGGGATGATGTCGATGAAGACATTGAAGAAGAAGAGACTGCACTCAATGCTGATACTAGTTCAAAGTTAATAATTTTCAGCCTCCTAGAACTGCGGGCCGCGACCTATGGTTTTAGACGGGATATGTTGCTGGGAATAGGCGGTTTTGGCAAAGTCTACAAAGGCAAACAAAAGAAGTCGATGATTCATGGAACTCATAAAATGTTCTTTGCTGTCAAGCAATTGGACAACAACAGTAAGCAAGGTTATCGGCAATGGCAGGTAAATATATTTTGTTCCATTATGGATCAAAACGTTACAACTATCATTCTTGCAGGTAATATAGAAATTTGCTGATTCTAATGGCGCAGACAGAGATCAAGTTCCTAAGGAAGCTTTCTCATCCTAACATCATTAAGCTTTTAGGATATTGTCAAGGAGACAACAACGAAGATCTGCTCATCGTTTATGAATTCATGCAAAAGGGCAGCTTAAATTACCATTTGTTTGGAAGTAAGAGATAACATATCAACCATTTTGGATGCTTACCTGCTCAGTTATCGATTTTCGCCTCATGGTTCCACTTGTTGCAGAGCGAGCAGGTCGATCACTCCCATGGGATATAAGACTGAAGGTCGTGATAGGAATGGCTCGTGGTCTATGTTACTTGCATACGATGGAAAGACCAATTATATTCAGAGATTTCAAGTCGTCAAATATACTTCTCGATGAGGTACAATTTCAATAAACATTAACTAAAATGATTCATTGGGTAGCTTTAGACCAGGTTCTTATGATTATGTGGCATGAACCTGTTTTGGTTGAAGGTCTTCCTTCATTTGTATCGATCAACACATTGAAGTTCTTCTTTCCAATTTTCCACAGTACAACAACGCAAAGATATCAGACTTTGGATTGGCAAAATGGGGACCTGAACCTGGCAACTCGTGCATAAAAGGGCACGTCATGGGCACAGATGGTTATGCTGATCCTGAGTATGTTGCCACAGGTTAGTTTCATGCAACCTAAAAATCTACCAAATCTTACCGTTTTGTAGATTTAAACTTCATGGGTTCCTCTCTTACTTTCTGCTACTGGTTAGGAAATTTGTATGTGAAGAGCGACGTGTATGGGTTCGGGGTTGTTTTGGTAGAGATTTTATCTGGCTTACGGGCAGTTGATAAAAATCGTCCAACTGAGAAGCGTATTCTTGCAGACTGGGTGAAGCCATATCTATCAAATAAAACTCTGCTAAAACAAATTATGGACTCCAGGTTGGAAGGAAAATATGCTCCGAAAGAAGCTACTGTAATGGCTCAGCTTGCCTTCAGATGTCTTAATCAGACACCAGAACTTCGACCATCAATGAAAGAAGTTGTTGACTCATTGGAGCAACTTCAAGTTCCCTATCAATGACAGAATTCATTCTAGTTTTTCATAATTTGGCAAGCAATTCGTGTTTCAAATAACAAGGTAATCGATATGGGTTTTATCTTCTCTAGGAAACAAGGTCGACTTAAATGTCCTTGGACTAGACTTTCTGAATCTACAAAGATATTGTTTGCTAGTATTCATCTAGTTTCTGTATAAGTGCATTACACAGCCAGCAAAACAGCAGTGAATCGTCTCTTCTTCAAAGGTTAAATACCCTTTTACGGCGGCTTTTCCACTGAACAAAGAGTGAGAAATGTGAACCGCAGGAAAGAAGGATTAAGTAATGTAAGATTCATGTATACAATGGCTGCAAATGATTCAGAAAAGGCCGTTGGCATTTCTGAACAGTTGGGTTACAACAGAATCTTCATCACAAAATTTCAAACTTGTTTCAGGTTGGTTATCTAAAACCATCAGCTGCTACTGCACCATCCCCATCACAACAAGCTTCATCAAGCATGTCAAGAAAACCTTTCTTTGCAGTTCTTTGGAATGCAGAAGCATTTACTCGAAAACCATACGCAGATGCTGCTTCAAATCTTGTCCATAATTCCCTTTTCAGAGTAGTCTCTCCAGGTGGCTTTCCTGTCCTTAATGTGCTCTCGGGTTCCTTCCACATAGGAGTGCTCTCCACTATTGTTTTGCTTCTATCACCTACAGTTTCTGCGGAAAACAGAACTTTGCCCTAAATAATGCTCAATCTGCAATCTATAATAAAGATAAAATCAATCAAAATGTGATGAGTACCTTTGCAAGGACTCTTGACATGCTGAGAATGTTGTCCAACCTCATTTTGTTTCGAAAGAGGAGGATGGATTGGCAAATCATGATCTGTCGCAGCAACATTCTCTGATTTGTCATCTGAAGGGTTTAGCAGAACACAAGTCTTAGGAGGTGAGAAAGACCACTGCGGCGATTCCTCCATTGTTTTCTTCTCAATTCTAGGCTTGTATCCATCTTGAATTCCCAATAGCCTCAGAGATAGATCCTCAGAACTATCACTGCCTGACGAATCAGAAAAACTCGAACGAATTCCAACAGGATAAGGCGTAGACTTCCTCATCTTTTCATTGACTTTATGGGAAGACTCTGAAATTGGTTCAAGCAAAACACAAGATTTGGGAGGTGACATTTTCAAGGAAGGCGTCATAAGAAGCAAAGGCTTATCCCCTTTGGAAAACACAGCAGGACTTTCTTTCACGGCAACACCTTCAGGTGAGACACCATTCACACCCTCCGAAACCATCAACATAGACGGAAATTCAATCGACTCAACCCTCTCAAACACCGATTTAGCCAACTCCTGCCGCTTAAACGACAATGTTTTCGACATTGGAAGAGGTGTAAGCAAAAAAAGCTGCCTCCCCCGACCTCTCTCCACATCACATCCACCTCTCCACGACACTAGTGGCGATGGAGATATTAAAGACTCCATCTTTTCGCCTTGCGGACTATCAACTTCAAAATCACGGTCATTTTTCAAATCACACACAATGTCACCGCCAACAATCGAAGTCTCCGATTGTAAGTTTTGTAATCTAGGCATCCAAGGCTGTAATATTCCATTTCTATAATGTTCATTCAAATTACTCCACAAAAATTGGAAAACATAATTCACAACAAATTTGTTACCTTTAATGCTTCAATTGTATTGGATAGAAAACAAGTGAAAGATTCAATCTCGCATTTGGCTTCTTTGCAAATGGGATTCAACTTAAATGCTTCAGCAACAATTTCATCAATCTATGAATTGAAAAAAAAAAAAAGAAATCAGAAACTAAAACAAACCAAAACCCGTAATCAAAGCAAGAGAGAAATTCCAGAATTACCCCGCGAGTTAAATCGGATTGAACAAGTAAGAGGCGATGGAGACAATCATCATCTTGGGTTTTACGTTGTTTCTCCATATTTTTGAAACCGACAGATTTGTTGGTCGCATCGATTGGTTTGGAGAAGTTTGTAGTTGCAGAATTAGCCCTATTGGAGACGTCACGCAGTGGCTTACGAAGTGATTTGGGTTTGGTATGCATTTTGCTCCCCTCTCTATTCTTCTGTGCTGTGTTTTCGAATTTCCCCTTGAGCGGGATTTTTCTATTTTATTGTCCCTAAATGGGCTGGATTACAAAGCCCATTTGACTTTGAACAGGCCCATACAGAACAAAAGGGGCTAAACAATAGGTTAAATTACAGAACAAAGGACACGGGATACCCCATATCAAAAAAAAAAGGACACGGGACACCACCTTGCAAATATTGACTTTCCTATTATGGAAGCTGTTTATTCTTCTTCCTATTTTTCCATGGCTTTTTATTCTTCTTCCTTTTTTACTACACTATTTAAACCTTATTTCTTTATCGTGTCTCTCTCTTTCCTTATCACATTCTTTCTTTTTATCTTTGGCTCTCTCTCTCTCGCGTCCTCTCTCTTAAACCAGCAATATTGTTTCATAAGATAAGATTGTACCAGAAATCTAAAATCAATCATCTCAATTTCTCTTTTTCAACTCAACTCAGCAAAATGCCCACATTAATTCTTACTCGCTTGCATATTTTTCTGGTAAGGAATCTAAACACATGTTCCTCAGCTCCATACCACACCGACATTAATTTTTCATCTAAAATATCATCATGTATGCTAATTTATTAATCAATTCTTCTTATGGCCCAATTAGTTATAATTAGTTTCACTTTGGTATGAAAGCGATTTGTATTTAAGAAACTCTTTCTTAATAACTCCTCAAAGTACCACAACGAGTTGCTTCAGAATCAACTCCATTACATTTGAGAGCTTCATCCGATGTCAAAATAATTTGTGTAGATTATTACAATGCTGCGCTACGGTTGCATCAATTGCTGCGCTAATTCGGCGATCGTTCTTCTTCATTTGTAGAGGTAGATTTGTAGGTTTTAATTGGCTTGGATTCTCTTATTTACTTTTCATTTTTTTTTTGAGATATTTGAGACATATTGTAGTCAATAAGTTTTTGATTAAATTTTTGGTTGAAAAGAATTATGTTCGATTGCGAGAAAGGTTAAAAGAATTATGTTCAATTGAGAGAAAGGTTTAAACATAAATGACAAAGAGATAGTAAATAAGTTGAAAAAGTTGACTACAATATGACTCAAATAAAAAGAGAAAAATATTTGCATACTAGTTGACTCTCCTCAAAAGAAAATCTTCTTTTGTTTTGTCATTTTTATTTTTCTACTACAAGTTGATCATAAGGTGACAATTCATCAAAAAAATATAAAAAAAGCTTATATATGGCAATATAAGAAATAGAATCATTAAAGATGCATTCTTGAGATTTCTTTCTAAGGATGTCATATATGAAAAATGGTACTTTAAACGATATATGTGTAAATGACCCAAATTACACATGTACTTTTTTAAAATACCATTTTTTCATATATACGATCTTAGCAAACAAATCCCAATAATGGTATCTGTAATGATTCTATTGTCAATATTGTTATATTATATATACATCTTCCTTTTCCATCAGTGGTTGTTGATTTAGTTTCACAATTGAGAGGATCGAAAAGCGATTCACTCCATCATCAACAAACTCTTCTGATCCTCTCCTCCACTTTCCAGGTACTCCCAATACCTTTCTCTTTTATTTTAATATTGTTTTGCTTCTTTATAATTAATTGTTTTTGGAATTAGAAAGTCTTGGGGAACCAAAAGGCTGCATAGTGACTCACCATTGAGTCTTCCGGCTTCGTGTAGACCTTATGAGGAGAGTTGGCGGCGAGACCTTATGATGACACTTGGGCGATGGCATGGTAGAGGCATGGTGGAGGAAGAAATGAAGGTGGGATGTGGGAGAAAGAAAAAAATAAGAAAGAGAGAAATAAGTGATGTGTCAAAAAAGCGAAAATATAGTCTATATATAGAGCTGTAATTTTTGGCAATAATTTAAAAACAGTGTCATTAAAAGAATATCTTTTTTTAGGTGTCAAAATAGGAAAGAGTCGTTTTAAGATAATAGCCTATGTACTTTGTTCTAAACAATAGCCATTTTTTGAGATTTTCATACTTATAATCTTTTTAAAAAATTATATAATAATATAATAATATTTTAAAATTTTAATCACTTATTACTCTCATACAAAATTACTTAAATTAATACACTCCCCATGTAATAATTGACAATAAATTTATATTTAGTTTAATCTCAAAATACTATGTTTAATATTCTATTTGAAATAAGTTTACTATAATCTTTTTAAAAAAATGTATTTTTTTAAAAGAATTAACAAAAGAGTACATTACACTTTTATATACTTTTTTAAATATTCTTAAAAAAAATTAGTGCATTAATTTTATTAACAATAATACTATTTAATATATTTGAACAACTAAAAAATACTAAATAAACTTGTGATTAGACAATAAGGCTTTAATACAAAATAAAATAAATGAGTAACAGTATAAAAAAATAATAATGCATTGTTGTTAGATATTAGTAAAAAATATAAAACAAATCCAAGGAGTGTGTTACAATAAAAAGTTATTAATAGAAATAAAAATGAAAGAATATTTAAAAAATAGTATTTTGCAAAATTTTCTCTTAATTAAAATGGCACTTATAAAAATAACAATAAAATAATACAAAGTAACAAAATATTATAAAAAGAAGATTTTACAATAAGAGATTTTAATAGTAAGCTAAGATTTTACATTTTAAGAAAAACTTCTGCACATAATCAAATAATGTGTATAAAACTAATAGCAGGACAAATAATTTGAAACCGATGCTGCAATATACCTAACAAAGTTACTGTAAATTCTGCTATGCACACCACTAGAAAATGAACAAGAAGTTCCAGAGATCTAACTGGAAAATAGGGAGGATTCAAAATGGTTGTCTGAAGAGGTTGAATGCTTCATTCCTGCATCCTATCTTCCCCGCACCAGTCCACTGAATACTTGGCTGTTCCCAGCAAGGGTTGCTTCCCATTCAATGGAAGACAAGTGTATCTGTGATAAGGTTATCACTGCTTGTTTCATGTCTGGTCGGAGTATTGGATCTTCATCCACGCATTGCTTTGCAAGCAAGGCCATCTGTTCAGCACAGAAATTATTGGAAAAAATATTCTCGAAAGAACGTCTGCAGTTTGAAGGCTGAATTCTTAGGAACTATACCTTGAATACACAATCTTGAGGATACAATTGCATCATGTTTGGATCAATGTAATCTTTCAGGTTTGCCGTGCTGAAGGAGTCAGGTGAGTTTCTCAAGGCTGAAAGCATCTGGAAATGGAAATTTTGAATCATCAAGATAATGATATTAATTCTTGATTCTTATTCAAACCATCACATGCATATAGTCGTACCAGCAAAAGCAAAGTATATAGAAAGAGTTAAGATCAGAAAATGGAATATGCTGGATAATCAAGACTCATGCAACACCGACGAAACCAGAAATATTTTCAAGAGAGAAAATAAACGAGTTAAAAATAGTATCGAAAAAAATGTGGCAAGAGGGAGGTGCTATAAAAAAATACACAGTAAAAGGGAAATGACTAAAAGAGTATACACGACAAGGAGACGATAAGGGAGGGCAACTGACCCCTCTCTCTTCATTGTTTCCGTCCCTAAATGCATATGAATAATACGATTCAATTTATCGTAGTTTGTCTGTTGAATGACAACTTACAACTGATGCTAGTGAACGCCTCTCATGATTTTTACCGCCTGCGCCTTCTGATCGTATTGTAGCTTCCTTCCCAGATATGATCTCAAAAAGAACAACTCCGAATGCATAGACATCACTCTTTGCTGTAGCTAGGCCATCACTCAAATACCTTGAAGAATCAACATTGAAAGTCCCGATTAGTCATAATCCATATTATTGACCTCATTCAACTGAATAAAAGCATATTCTTACTTACTCAGGTGCTAGATAACCATATGTCCCGACAACTTTTGTTGTTGAGGTCTCTCCATCCCCTGTTCTGACAAGTTTTGCCAATCCAAAATCTGAAATCTGAGTGCAAGAAACTATCTTTTCAGATACGGCAACATATGTTAATAACAGAAGGAAACATGCAATGTATCATATGTGTCCACCTTGGCCCGGAATGAACCATCAAGTAGGATGTTGCTCGTCTTGATATCCCGATGAACATAGTGCGTCTTGGTATGCTCGTGGATGTATTCCAGTCCTCTTGCCGCGTCAACAGCAATCTGAACCCTCATGATCCATGAAAGCGATGTATGACCTACAGATAAGCCAAATATCCAAATTTTTAGCCGATCATTCGACCATGTCATATTGCATAGGTCACGAGACAGAAATTTACAAGTTCAGAAACAAAACAAATGTAATTAGCCACAATATTGTCAGAACGGAGACATCAAAGAGATACTTAGCTCTTTTACTTCATGGTCCATTTTCAGTGTGCTACTAAAAGCATTGCGAGGCATCTTACCCTTATTTTGTGGATCATGCAAATGATTTCTAAGCGATCCCTTTTGTGCATGTTCATAAATTAGGAACAGCTCATCATCAGTTGCTGCATAGCCAATCAATTCCACCTTTACAAAATACAGTAACAAATCAACTTTCAGATCGCTTACATCAACAAAGACCATCATTGAAAATCACAAAAAAAATATCTACCAGATTCGCATGATGGACCTTGCATAGGACTTTCATCTCTGCCATAAATTCCTTAGTTTTTGTAGCAGTCATTCTCTTAATAGCAACCTCCTGATAGTATTAAGAAGAGTAACCAAGGAAATAAGAGAAAATTAAAGACACAGTTCCCTAATAAAATAAATAAATAACAAAGTACTGAGTAGCATACCTGGTCACGAAGTTGGCCGTAATACACAGAACCATATGTTCCATGTCCAAGAAGACTAGAGTCAGAGAATCCATCGGTTGCAAGACATATTTCTTCGTAAGTAAATACCACGGGTTTGTCCACATCAAACATTTCATTTCCAAGAGCTGTGAGCAAAACTAAAAGTTATTCAACTATAACAAGTGCAGCAGTATTGCATAAGGCAGGTAATTGTGATGGAAAAGCACTGAAAACAAAAATTAAAATATGGTAATACTGCCAAACCTTTTGGTATGGTAATTTGGTGGCTGGACGTCTCCCCATTGGTTTGTTTGCAATCTTCAGATTCACAGCACATGTACCTTCCCGAAGCACAACAGAAACTTGGTTTGCGAAGGATTTGGAACTTATGAGACATTTTGTCATCAGTGTCTTTAGGATGACTCCCTTGAGCTTTAGAACAGCATTTTGAGGATTTCAAGCACACACAAATAGCTATGGAAAAGATAATCAGGACAAGGCCAATTACAAGGCCACCAATGATCCATACATATGGAGCATGAGCCTTGTGCGTCTCTGGATTTTCTGCAAATGCATAGCATGTGAAACATTATCATATAATTCCCAATAAATGCCAAAATGGAAGAACAAAATTGACTTAGACAAAGGAAAGGACAAAGAAGATGATAGTAATCACAACAAGAAGCTCAACAATCAACAGTTTCCTGGAATCTAAATGAACATGTCATAAATATGTATAGTTTTCCTCTTCTAGTATTGAACAAAGTGTCATAACAATAATTTCAGAAAGGTGGAACTGTCAAAAGTGTTTGCTCTGTTTGTTTGCAACTCGTGCTGTTTGCACATTAAACAGCATCACGGAACAAGATACTCATAATCCTTACAAATCATACCTAAGACACTGTCAATGGAAGGTGCAGGTGCAGGAACAGCCGGCGTGTCACTCTCCACTGGATATGGTTGACCAGGGACTGGAACAAACACAAAATTTGCAAACAAGCAAAAAGATGAAGAATTCCACATCAACCAAATTCACAAAAGAAAAGAATGAATCAAAAAAAAATCTGCAGAGTCAATGATTCAAATCATAAAAAAACTAAGCATTTCAGGGAAAAGACAACATGAAAGATGAATCCTGTATTCATCTAAGATCACTGAATCATTTTGACACTGCATAGATGTTACTTCGCATCAATTTTTCCACAGACGCATGATGATTGATGCCACAGAGATTATTTTTCTTTTTTTATCTTTTCCTTAACAGCCAGAATCTGTTTTAACCATTCTACTAGCCACTACTGAAATCTGTTTAAAGCTTTCATACTATCCCACCAGTGGCGACATCAGTTTAACATAACTATTCATCAAGAAAATTGGAAGATGTAAATGTTGATTTTGAAATCTTTTACATAACAAGATCATACAGCTTCAAATCCAATTAGCTTGGTACCCTCTGCATACAGGATTCAATAAGGCAGATGTGATAAGTCTGATGCTTTTTGCAAGCCAAGTGCCATTTTGATTCATCAATTCACTCAGCAGGTAAAAGCTATTGACAACAAGCAACTAAGATAATGGACATCTCTCTCTCAACCCTCTATGCTATCCTCTGCAGAATCAAAGAGCAAAGAGCTAAACATCCCGAAAAGCTCAATTCAACCATCCATCTCTATACAGTCTTTAACCAAAATTCATGCCTTCAAGATCCAACAACTCGTGATGACGTGTTATTGCAAATAAACAAAAACACACGAATCACAATTATTCAGAAACTGCAAGCCTATCAGTAGATTCCTAAATCAAACAAATAATAAAAAATAATTCAGACCTAACAGCAGGAACTCAAATGAAATTTCACCGAAGTCTTCAGACAAAAGACTAACCTGAATTCAAAGGAACATAATAGAGTGCCCCAACAGTGACATTATCAGGATTTCCAATTCCATTCACTTGCTCAATACTATCCATACTAACCCCAAACCGGCTCGCCAATGACTCCACTGTATCTCCATCCCTCAACACGTAACTCATAAGATAATTCCACAATCCACTTGAACATCCACAAAACAAACTCAATGACACAACGGCGCCATTTTTAGCTTGCCTAGTCGTATTTGGCAAAAAACCAAGTCCATCATATGCATCAACCACAATGTCATACACATAACCCTCATTAGACCTCACAGTATATGTAGTATTAGTCACATACACTTTATCACTAAACAAACATGAGCAATTCTTCTTTATAAATATATAGTCGCGGTTGCTGCCTTCAATCGTCACATCTTGTGGTAACACATCAAACATGCTTTGAATCACTTCAAGAGTTTGGTTTTTGTGTGGTTTAAAAGCTATAAATGATGTGCATAGTCGAGTGGTATCCGTACAATTCATAGGCTGTGTCGTGTATGCAAATGAAGTAACAATTTGAAGAGAGAGAAAAACTATAGCACGAACCCAGAAACGTTTTTGAAGTCTATGATCCATTTTACTATACTAGAACGTATTCAAGCAATAACAGAACATTAAAGATTTAAACTTGAACCAAAATTTGCCTAGACTGACCTAAAGATGATTAATTTAAGACTTTGAAGTAAGAATTGGACTTGAAGAAGAAAGGTATAAACTTAACAAGGAAAAACCAAGTTTAGTAGCAAAAAAATTGAAGCTTTGAGTTAACGAACAAGACTAATAAGCTAAATTGAAGTAAAGGAAGTAAAAGATAATGAAAGAAGCATGAATTTAGCATAGAAAAGTCACGAAAAAGAATGGTTTCCCAAGCAAATAAAACAGAAAAAATAAGCAAGAAGCTTGAGAATGGATCTAAGGAATAGTATGCGGCTTCTCTCTTTTGGTTTCTTTTGCAGAGTATATATGGCAGAAAGAGAAGCAAAAATTGAGAAAGGAAATAAGAAGAAAATAAAATTGAAGAGAACTCATGAAAAGAAAAACAGAGAAGAATGAGGGAATTAAAAGAAAACAGACAATTTCTTCTTTTATTTTTTTGGAGTAGTTCTTCTTAATTTTGTTGGTTCAATTGGGATTACAAGAGTAACTGTCAGTGCTGTGGTGTAAAATGTAAATAATGTTGAAGGAAAAAAATGGTGAAATGGACATGGAAAGATAAGAGAGAGAAGGGGAAAGAGTGGAGTAAAGAGAAAGGGTAAGTGAGGGCTACTGTAAAAAAGACTGGATATTTTGGGAACACAAATTACAATAATTGTAATGTCCAAAGTGCCCTTGCAGAAACAAAAATTAGTTTTCTTTTATTTCAGTCAGTTATCTTATGTCAGCTTCATGTGATGTTGGTTCACTCCATTCTTCTCAAATTTCTTTTCCAATCTAATAGACTCAACTTTTATTAGCAGTCTAACTTTTTTAATTTTTTCTTAATTATTAAGGACTTACTTGATGAGGAATAAATAAGGAGTAAAAGTCGTAATTTTTAAAAAGTGTACAAAACTGTCTTGATTGGTTGCGTTTTTAAATTCAACTTCTCAAAAAGTCAAAGTTTTTATTTTCCCTATTTAAGGTTACTTACCTAGCAAAATCTAGGTAAGTTGAACTTTCCTAGAGAAGTTGAACGAATTTTATTATTATATACTTGAATTTATCTCATAAAATATCTAATTGAATATTGATGAGGATAATTATATAAATATCAATATTAATTTATAAAAAAATAAAAAAAATATTATCTACTTTCAAAGAAGTACAATTTAAACTAAACGATATCTGTTCTTACTTTCTCAAAAATTAATTTCTAGAAAATACGACTTTTCTATAAATAAACTCTTCAAAAAGTCTATTAATTTGAAACAAGTGGGACTAAATTTATATTAAAAAAATTGTATAACATAAAAGAATAATTTTTAAAAACGATAATTATATTGTAACGAAATGAGGATTAATTTAAGAGAAAAGAAAGGAAAGTGATGATTTGGTGGCAAAACGAAGGCATGGAAAGAGAGGAGAAAGAGGGAAAAAGAGGTAGGGACTGAAGGAGGGAGGGAAGCAGTAAGAACAGCTGGAAGTACTACAACTACATTTGGAGTGGGTCCCATTCCTTTTTCATCTTCATTTTTAACTTTCAACTCCATGGGTAAGTTGCGTTGACTTGTTTTGCTTCGACCCATCTTAAATGAATCGGACTACTCGTGAGCTACTCGAGTTCGAACTCGATAAAAGCTCGTTTAAACTCGGTTCGTTTAAAATCAAGTTTGTTCATGAACAAAATAGTTAGCTCGGATAGTTAAACGAGCCGGGTCTGAACAAGGTAGTACTCGGCTCGAAAGCTCGCGAATAAGCTCGTTTAACGTTCGTGAATAAACTCGATTACATATTTGTTTTTTTATATTAATATGTGGCTTTCATATTTTCTTATATTTCAAATATGCATATAATTTATTTAAAGATGAATAATTTTCATAATAAAATTATATTTTGATAAAATATATAATAAATTATAATAAATTGTATTATATTAATTAAAAATAATAATTTTATTACATAAAAACTAAAAAATATTAATTATATTGAATAACTGTGTTAATTTTTAATTTTATGTTGAATAAAATTGTATTTTAATTTTCGTTTAGCAAAGCCCGAAAAGCTCGTGAACAAGCTCGTTTGTTTGCGAACTTTAACAAGCCTGTTCGTGAACAAAATTTTGAGCTCGATACAAAACTCGGTTCGAGCTCGAACTCGTAAAATTTTAAACGAGACAAGCTCGATTACTCTAATACTCGGCTCGACTCGACTCGTTTACTACACTACCTGACTACACTCACATAAGTTGTGTTATTTATATTAAAGATATATACATTTTCTATATATGGTGTCTAATATATAGACATGCTTATCTTTTTAATTTTATTTATAATAAACACATTGATATTTTTAACCTTATTTATAAACAAATTTTTTAATGGTGAAGTGTTTCCTAATAAAAATTTTTAAGGGCATAATAGTAATGACACATAATTTAACTAATTTTAACTACTACAACTATTAGTTTCTCAAAAATACTAAAAATCAAACTGTGCTTATTTTTATGTGACGGAAGGAGTATTCTTTATCATGTATTTTGAAACAATAACATTTTAATTATTTGATATATCAATTATAACTTTTAACATAAAATTTACTTAAAAATTAAAATATATAACTAAGCACAACAATTATATTTATAAAATTCTTTTTTAAAAATTACTATTTACAAAACTATATTTTGTACCATAACCAAGAATAATGATTTGTTAGGAAAACCTACCTAAAATGCTGTAGTTGTACGATAAATGGCTGGATTCCAATATATGTTAAAAAAAAATCCCCATTTTTTATTAATATTTGAGGAACAAAGCAAAATTGATTCGGAAGCTGTCGTTTGATGACTTAGGACCACTCGTACCTGTATACAACTTACAAGATTCATAAATATTTTCCGCCTGATTTTATTTCGTTGTGTAATTTACGTTAAATTATTTTTTCCCACAAATATATTAATTATACACAGAGTCTAAGCGTAATCTGTAGTCTTTATTGGAGTAAGAAGAAATTGAATGATAATTAATAACTAAACCATAATAACCTACACTAACATAA
>CANYCX011484912.1:0-14306 GCA_948193385.1 Breynia disticha f. nivosa | reverse complement strand
AAGGGACCAATGTGAATAATTGTTTGACTGTTTGCATAGCAACTTGAATTGTGGCCATATCATGTAGATTATGTGTTTTTATTGCGAATGTATAAATGCCATGGGAAGCTGTCCTTTTAGGTAGTGTTGCTTATTGAGTGTGAAAACTCATTTGCATTTTATGCCTGCCATATTCAATATTGGCAGGGATTGAAGAGAACACTTCTGCTCTTGCCGACTGATGCCCAAGAAACCGGTGAACCAAGGTGGTTGTGCACTGAAGTTGATTTGTGAAAAGATGTCAAACATAGCATATGGAACATTCAATGCATATATGTGTTTGAGCAAGTTGTATTTGAAATAAGGACAAATGAAATTCTTTTCTTATATAATTTATTTAGTTGAAAATCTTATTTCTTAAAAGTCATTTCATATTTTAAATTCTATAAATAGTTTTCATTTGAATAAGTAAAATGACATAACTTAAAATGGTATATGTATAAAAAGATTGTCCTTAAATAAAATTTATATTATCTAAAAATAAAAAAATAATTTTCAAGTTTGATTACCATTTCTTAATGAAAAATAATAAAATATATATGAAAATTCGGGGGTCACAAACAATCTCGGACTGGGGTCGTGTATATGCATCATCCTCTCCCACTTGATTCATAGACGCTTTCTTTCAGTTCCATCATTGAGCTCATTGTATTATTTCCGCTGCATATTCTTTATTGTATGGAATTTATAGCATATTTTTTTATTCCATACAAACAAGAAAACAACGAATAATTGGCATTTTTCTACTTTATTTTGTCGTGTTTTAATTCATCCCACAAAAAAATGCTCTAAAGGATTTAATATTTGTGTACAAAAGTGCCTGGAAACCGATAATCCCAACAATACAACCTTTGTTAACCACAACATAAATCCTTCTTCAATCTATTCACAGAATCACTTATAAATACAATCAATTCACTCGGTGTCGGCAGCACATTTTAGAGATAGCGGAATGGAGGGCGCGACTGTCACATCTTATTCTGCATGTAATTTCTTTTTTTATCATATTCTTTTTTCTAGTACCGATTTCTTCTTAATACGTTTCTTCTTGTACTATTTTGAAATCGTCTATTGTTTGCTCATTTGAAAAAAAAAATAAATTCAACACTGTATCGAACCGGGTGATATTCACACACACTGTGCATACATGAATGAAGATTAAACCTTGAATTCATGGGTTAAACAAATCTGTTGCCTGCTGAGCTAAATGTATTTATGATCCGATTTGAGGCAACAAATATTAAGAGAGTTGTAATAATTTTGTTGATATATATACGTGGTTAATGGAATTTCCACTAAAAGTGGTGAAGAATGTGGACGGCTCCTTATATTATATGATATGATATGATATAATGTAATCGCGTGTTTGTGAAACAGCTTCTTCAGACCCACGCCACACCACGCCTTCGTCAAGTCCATTTCATATCATCTCAAACACAAAAACCATATATATGCAACCATTGCTTCAAAATAAATAGACTTCACAGCATCCCAAATTCCCATGTCAACATGACCATTCTAAGTTACACTTGCAAGAATCCAGACTCCAAGAAACCAAATTCATAAATAGAATTGTATATTTATGAGAAATCGATGACCTATAAAATAAGACTGTAAGTAAAAACGTACATGAAATTTATGATTCTTAGTCTGTCAAAGTTCCCAGTACAAAGACCTTCTAATTGACCCACACTTAAAAAAAAGGATGATGGGTATCCTTTTCACAGAAGTGATAAGGTGTTCGATAAAAAATATATACACTTCATACTACATTAAATAGATTAACATACAATTAATAACCGCAATATACGTACATCTATATGCTCAAATACATTAATATATAACACATGCATTACAAAACCATTGCTACTCTCATATCTATAATTTCCTCCATGTTCTTCCGCAATATACGTACATCAGTGTGTTTGTTATATTGATTATATATATCGAGTAATATTAGGATTATTTAAAAAAAATATGGATCTTATCCAAGTGAGAAATTAACCTTCGTTCATGGTTCAACGATAAAAATTAAAAAGGTCAACTAGCACAGTGAGGATGCGATGTTCGATCTCTAGCTCCGTAGTGGCACTAGAGAAGACATACAGACTCTAACCTGCTGACTTGTTAGGTCTCTTTAAAACTCTTTGTCTTTAGTTCGTAGACTAATCCGACTCCTTTTTTTAAAATTTTCTAAAAGAACGTGAAGAATTAAGCTGTTACACTATTTTTTTGAGAATTTATTTTTTAACCAAGTGACTATTTTTTTTATTATTACACTTATTTAAGCTATTCACTCTCAACCAACCGAGAGAGCTCTACGATACAATACTTTATCATCTCTGTATGATATACATATTCGTTTTTCGGTCTTTGTGTTTTTTATATAACTATAACCAGTTCAAATTTTTCATAAATTAAATGAAATTAAATTTTTTATTAATTTTTTCAACGTAACATCTATTATTAAAAAAATTATAAATGATGAATCAATTCGTTGGGTCACATGGAGTAGAATGAAGATGATTGCATGTAACACAAAAAATTTCTTGAATTACTATTTGACCTACCCAAACCAAACCCACCCCACCCATGTGCTTCTCTTTGACACGTTAAGTCGTATCAACTTAGTTGGCATGCATGCATTCCTGCAACTCACTTGTAATTCTTCGCAATATATATCATTCATAACTAGATTTTAATGGTGTCGTATTTTTTTATTAAATATTATTATTTATAATACAAATACTATAAAATTTGAGCTCGTGAAATCGTAATCTGATGAATAACCACTCACGAGATTTTCATTATAGTAATTATTTGCATCCAATTCATCCTCCTCCTACGTACACAACAAGGTACGTACAATTACCTCTTCGTCACGTCTCTCTCTCTAAAGAAGGTATACATCTATTGACATGATGAGAAATTTGCACGTTGTGAACGTTTTCAATCTGCAGATTTCTTGGTGAAAGAAAAGAAAATCAAAATCTTTGAATTTATTTCTTTCCAACAAAAGCTTAGCTATATATACACATGCATGTAACAGTGATGAGAGACGAGAACTCCAAATCAAAGAACAAAAACCGTTGGGAGTTTAGTTTCTAATGTTCTTATCATTGAAGTGATTGGATTGAAACATGGGAAAGAGAGAGGCCAATGATGGGAAAACGATGAGAGCTCCAAAGGGTCATTTTGTGGTGTACGTAGGAGAGGAGATGAGAAGATATATTCTTCCATTAGCTTATTTGAAGAACCCTACGTTTCAGAAACTGTTGCAGAAAGCTGCTGAAGAGTATGGATTTGGTGGGCACAAGAGTATTGTTCTTCCTTGTCAAGAATCCACTTTCATTGAGGTTTTAGATTTTGTTTCTTCCTGATAGATTTTGTTGTGTTGATTAAGAGAGATGGAAACAAAGGGGCTCCTCTAGTCGTCATGCATATTTCTATGTTCCTGTCTCTTTTACAGTTTATTTTTCTGTAATAATATTTTTTACCAATTTTTTTTTGTATTATTTTTAACTTAGAGAATTTTGAAAAATCTGCTTATAAAGAAGAGGCAGTAGGGTGTAATGTTTCGTTAGTACTTGCACTTGTATATCAGTACAAAGCAATTTTTTTATAATCAATTCAACGCAAATTTAATTGCTTGAGGTATTACTTCGGACTCTTATGTCTTTGAAGTCTCGTATGGAGAGGAATGAATGGCAATTAGAAAAATGCATCACAAAATTATTATCCTAAATTGTACATTTTTTTGCACGATTTCTGAATAAACTATTACACAAATTAATATTTGTACTTTTTATGCTATCAATAATAATATCTAATAAAAAAATAATTCAATACGATTAAGACACGACCAACACAAACTTACAATCGTTTTACGTGCATTTGGTTCAACCTACTTGATCAAATTCCATGTGCAATCTGCATAAACTCAACCAAGCACATATTGCGCAAATATATGTTGATCACATTGCAGTTAAAATGGCAATAAATTGAAATTGGAGTCTAAAAACTGAAAACAAACATCAAATTTGGTGTAGAATGATGTTACATTGTGAGGGAACCCAAGCTCACATAAGACTTAAATTTAAAGAAGAAACTATTTCTGTCGTCTACCACCTTCAATGAATGCCACTTCATATCACCATCAAACCTGCTCATAATGAAAATAGGTAGTCCTATAATATTTTTAAATGTTACAAAATTCCCATAATGTGGTCAAAATTAATTTCAATGCGAATTTATATTTCAGAGGAAATTCACCATTTTCTCCAATTATCAGCAATTTGCTTCTCCAATCTATCGTTGCAATTTACTTCTCAGACATGTTTCTTCTTTTCTAAGTTAGCCGCGGCCAGTCTCTGCCGTTTCTTCCACGCCGGAATCTTACCCGGAAAAGCGTATCTCAGCAGTCTTTCCCATGAATAGCAGCATACAAACATCAGTAATGCCCAAAGCAAGAGCTTATCTCTCAATCCAGGCGGTAGAGGCACTAGTTTTAGCCAGTCATTCAAGTCCCTGTACAGATCAGATGTAATAACTGTGAAGAATCCCACGGCACCCATGAGTGCATATAGGAAGGGTTTGTTTTCCGGAATGCTCTGGTTGAAAGGATGGCCCATGTAGTTTACAGCAAAGGTAGCCACCTGGAGCATCATGTTCACCATGTATGATACCGTGTTCACCAAATTTGGATGAAAATCTGAATCCGGCTCGATGCATTCTTCGGGCATGTGCTTCTCTGCTTCTTTGACAGAAAAAATCAAGTAAAACAGATGAATTGCAAACTGTCCCATAAGTGAAAGGAAAACATAGGCGCAGAAAATATTAGGATGAGGACGTTCTGCGGAGAGAGTAGGAAGAGGACGCGCATGAGAGATGAACAGGAAAAAGGCTGCTGTAAAGACACCACTGATTGTGGCCTGGATGTCCCCAAGCTTGACACCATCCAAGTACATGACACTCAATACATATGCTGTAGCCAGGCAGTTGAGTCCAAGGATTTTAAACATCTGGAGCGTAGTCACAAGGGTGCTGCGACCTTGACGGATTATGTCTGTAGTTGGAGCAACTGATGCATGCTTGGCAGTGAAGGGAGAGGCCATTGAGGCATCTCCAAGCTTGACGATGGGAGCTGTACGACCATCACCCTCTTCATTCATCTCATCCATCAACTTTTTCAGTTTTTGTCGTTGCATTTCTGCGGCAGTCAGGTGGCGGTTAACAGCTGGGTTTTTAGAAGAATCTGATCTATTGGCAACTTTGCCTTGTGAAGAGCCTTCACCATTTGAACTACTAGCTTTTACTGCCACTTCGGATGCAGACTTTGATTTTTTTGACTTGCCAGATTTCAAATTTTCATCTTTAGATGCATCTGAAGACGAACCAGAACTTTGTGCTGGAGGCACTGCATTCAACAATGCAACCCCCACGTGGGCCTGAAAAAGAGTTCACATGATAATGATTTTCCTATCACTACTACAAGTAATGTGACCCTTCATATATGCATGTATGTATGTATGCATGCGTAGGTGATAAATTACCTGTTTTAGGGCTCCAACGTCATTGGTTCCATCTCCACACATCAAAGTCATCCTTCCCACTGTTTTAAACGTGGTCAAAATAAGTTCCTTCTGCTCAGGAGCAACTCTGGCAAAAACCTGAGACCACATAATCATGAATATCATTAGAAAGATGATGACAACGCAGCAGGAATAATTTCAAACAAAATTTCCAAATTATGAACCTTGACATAAGGAATGACACGAAGAACAGCTGAACTCTGCTGCAACATCATAAAACAGTCTCCTCCAATGCACAGATCATGATTTTCTGATAGAGATTCCACCTCTTTGTCACTGAAATGAAAGCATCTTGTTATTAGTTTTAGAAGATCAGGATTGAAAATACATTCTGAAGCCAAGCATGCATCAAGTCAAAAGAAATAACACAATGTAAGGACAATTTTGTATGTTTGCTAATAGATACGGGTAACTGACATCAAAGGATAAGTTAAAAACCATGGATCATAGAACTTCACCTGTAACGGATGATCTCCCTTTCATCGGGTGATATCCAATCATATCCTTCCTCATTCTTTGCTGGAGTAAGAATCAATGCAGGTTTTGATATGATGTGCACTTGGTTCGCAACATGGCAAGCTGTCAAAGCTTGGTCGCCAGTAATCATCACCTGACAAAGACAAATAGTGTTTTCAGAAACATGTTTCCGAACTAAACTAAAAACTTAGAATATGAATTATGAAAGATACAATAAACTAATAAATGGACATCATAATTGATTCAAACTAATGTTCCTGAATAAAAAGAATCTCTAAAATCACAGAAGTCAATGGAGTACTAACGCAGTAGCAAAATGGAGAACCATGGAATATACATATTAAAATTTGCGGCTTGAATTTAGAAATTCTAAAGTAAACCCAACAGATCATGAGATGAATTGTGAAAAGGAAAAGCACTTACTAAGTCGTGCGATGAATTCTTTAATTCAGACAAAACCGTAGCAGAATCTGCTCGTATAGGGCAGTTAAAGACCTGTAAAAGCAACAAGAAGCCTAAGTAAACAATCCGCATGTCTGAAAACAGTTGGTTAAATTAAGTAGGAAAATGTAAGGCGAAGTTGTGCTAAAGTAAGAATATCTGTTGCTCACCGCAAAACCTGCAAAAGTTAGTCCACTCTCCACTACATCTCTGTCCAAGCTTCTAGCTTCACTAACCTTCACACAAAAAGGTTTGAACATAAATTATGAAAGGAAATAAGAGTATTAAAATATCAAGTCACAAGCGAAAAAACAAAAAGAAGTTCCTACATGTCTTCTTTGTTTTGTTACATTAACAAAATTTTTAACTAAGAAACAATCTTCTTAAATCAAGTCTTGTGTGAATATCAAACATCATATGCATACTGAACAATGGTTAAAAAGTAAATCCTCTAATTTCTCAGAAAATTTCGGGAAATCCACTTCTGGCACAATAAATTCAAATCTCTCTAGTCCCTTAAGTTATGACTACTTAAGGTCATTCCTCAGTGCATGCTGCCTAAAGAAGAAAACTTGCTTAACAATTAAACACAGAAATTTGATGATTGATTACTGTGAATGTTACAAATGTTTCAAATCTAATCTATAATGGTTCATGAGAAGGTTAGACAGATTCTTCACATTTCACTTTTCATTATAGTTACAGGTATTAATACCACCAAAATCTCCTTGAAATAACCAATTATTCTTATAAAGTGACCATTGAAATCCAAATACAGCTAATAAAGGAGTGGCAGAACATTGACTTGAAAAATCAGGAGAAACTTTGATGGAGTAAAATTCAACGAAAAATATTGGTAACTTACTGTCATGTCCGGAAGAGACTTGAAAGCGAGTGCCAGAACACGAGATCCTTGGCGTGTATACTTCTTATAAGTTTCAACATATGATGGTGGCAAATCAGTGAGTCTATCTTGAATAGTTTCAGGCGCACCCTGAAATTTGAAAGTAAAAAAAAAAAAAGAAACACAATGCTGTAGACATGAGATGCTACAAATCTGAGACTATTTCACCATCAAGTCATGATAAAACAAATTTTGCAATTGCAAGAAAGAAATCATAATTGCTAAACAAGTTTTTTGACATCAGCTCCAAATTATTAAATCACCATACGTATCAAATAAAGACCCTTTTAGAGGCTCAAAATAACATAAACAAATGTGTGAAAGAAAAGTATACGGTTATTATCTAACAATGAAACCAACATATCTGACAAACGTTGCTCTCCGATTTTTTAAAGTGCTCGTTTGTCAATGGAATAATGTGCTTGTTTATAAATGGAATAACTCGGTCGTACTCGTCAGCTGAAAATGAACACCAAAAAGCATCCTGAATTGACAACTTGGATTAACTATGGGTGGGCAGTTGTTGGGAGTGGGAAAATGTCATCAACCCAAATCTCTATGTACATAATCGTATACTAACAGCAGCAAATAATAGAAATACACAATCAATTTGAAAGCATTTGGACGATCATGCTGCAGAGCACCATCAAGGCAATGAACCCTTAGGGGCAAATAAAAAAATAGACTAATACACCAAGATTGTAGGCAACCAACCAACCTTCACAAATGCCAAAAATTCCTCCTGCACACGAACAACAACAGACATTCGTTTCAAATGTGATGCAAAGTGGTGCCTCTGAACAATCTGCACAGTATTGCCAGCTCCCCTGCCATTCATAAGAAATAGAAATTAGTATTAAACCAAGCAAATTGCTTAAAAATCATATGGACAAAAAGGAAAGGGTTCAGCAAGCAATTTTAAACTTTTTTCAAGGGGAACAACGAGAATGCCAAAATGGAAGTAATCATTACATCTCCAAATTTAGTCAAAATATTTTCCCAAACAATTCCAAAGGAACCTCCTACCAAATAGCGTGGTGAACTTTTCAATAGTTGCTTCAGTCTAGAAGGCATGAAAGTGCACATACAGCCAATTTACACCAAAACTACAGGGTTGAACTAGTAACAGTTGATATTTAGCATACAACAGATAGAATAATCATAACATCAAAAGTGGAGTTGTTCTCTAAATAACTATATGCCAAATGCAGGTAAGAATGATATATTCAGTTTTTTTAGTTGAAATAATAAGTTAATTAAGATAGATCCTATAATCAAGCCTGTATGATTTTACAAGCTGCTAGAGTACAGATTATTGTTGCCTTGTTTAGTTCTATGTTTAGACACAACCTTGGACTATACATTGACGAAAATGCTTAATACAAATAACAATATACATTCTATCTCTGTTATTCTTATTTTCTGGATAAAGATCAATAAATTGCCTTGCAGTATCAACCTCAAATTACAATTAAGTAATAATGACTCACTTTTTTGGCATTGCCTTTTCATCAGATTTATAACTCCAGTCTATTCCCTTGAGCGCAGCCTTCTCAAGAGGATCACCAACCTGCAAACAATTATAGAACGTCAAGACAAAAATGGAGAAAATGGAAATTTTCAAAAGCAAATAATGGCTAGCTGCCAATACCAGAAATATATCAAATAAAAGAGAAAGAAGCTGATACCATAAAAAAAATACGTAACTGCCATGAAAGAAATTATTGTGAAAAAGCCAAACCAATCAAAAGGAAGAAATTCAAGTCGTACCAGCTTGTTGTCCACAAACACCAAGGCATGACAAGAAGCCAAAATTTCTAAGGTACGGGAAGGCATGTTAGCAGTATCAGACTCCAACTCACCATTATCATTCAGCCCAACAACCCCGCGGAACTCCTAAAAAGTGTGCGAATAAGAATACACAGATGAGATTTGATCTGTGCAATAGTTGGCTACAATAAAATGTCAAAAGAAGCATACCATGTCATCTGATGTAAGAGTGCCAGTCTTGTCAAAACAACATATGTCAACCTGCAGGATGAAAAATGATGGTATTTATTCAAATACAACCAAGAAATAATCTAAACCTCAAATGAATCAGAAAGGAAGTCCATGTGATCAAATAAATTACCCAAAAAATCGTTAGATTCCTAAATAGACAAACTTCTAAGTAGCTTTGAAGGAAAACGATACACAACTTCAAGGAAAGTGAGACAGGAGTTGTGTTTTGACGTAAATATACAGCTTACCTTCCCTGCAAATGGAATGCGAAAAGGTTCTGTACAAAATATTCCACGTCGTGCCAACTGAATGAGTGATGTGTTAACTGCTATCGACAATTCCATCGGCAACTCAGGTGGAATAACAGAGGTTATAATGAGAGAACAACTCAAAAAGAGCTTGTACTTGCTCCTCGTGGGATCTTCTAGTCCCTATTGCAACGGTTATCTAGACATTAACAAAAGCCTAACCACATAACACAAGAAATTAAGATAGATGGCGACTCACCTTTTTAAGGACATAACCTGCAGCAATCAATGCAAATACAACCAAGAATAAAATGAAAAGCCCACTTTCCCAGCTATTGGCAGTAACCTTCACAGAAAATCCAGATAACAAAATCAGAACATCCACACAAAATTTATTAGCCAACAATTTTACAATTTAAAAATGATTACCCTCTCCGTAGAAAATAAGATAGTTCTCATAAGTTTTCCCTGACTTGTCTCAAACCCAGTTCGTAGTACAACAGCTACACAGCCACCATCAGGGGTTTTCAAAGGAAAGTTCTAACTCCAGAAGAAAACAATAGGCATCAGTTGAAAGAGACTCTTCTTAGAGATCGAAACGACTAAATAATCATAAGCTCAAAGTAAGGATGCTTTCGAACCCACCTTATCTGCAGTATGTTGCAGTATTTTAGTTCCACCAAATAAAACGTGGTTTTTATCTCGTTTAGCAGATAAAATTTCCTCAGAACCCCTACCAGCAATTGAAACCTAATAAAAGAATAATAAATGCTAGATTTAAACATTTGATTTGCTTAAATATTCAACACTTTTAACAGAGAGAATGAAATTAGGCCGCAAAAATCATCATTCAGTATGTAAAAGGAGAAAATAGGCAAGGGGTAACACCTTCCACTGGGGAGTGGATTCGCCTGTGAGAATAGCTTCATTCACAATGGCACTTCCAGCTAACAGAAGCACGTCAGCTGGGACAGATTTATCGTCTCCATTCAGACTGGAACTACGCCCAATGGAAACAACATCTCCAGGCAAAAGATCAGTTCCTGAGAGCTTTAACCACCTAAAACCAAACTATAAAATATTAACCATGTGGATTCGACAGTGATGAACACTTGGAGGAATTAACTAATTACATTCAGAAAACTTACTTTCCACATCGATGCACCATTAAGGTTTGGTTATCTACTCTGACCCGCCTAAGCTCACTTAGAGTCTTTAACCTACTTTTTGCCATTGTTGACTCAAACATAAACAGCATGAATAAGGTGAACAAACTGTAATACCAGTACTCATCCAAGCACCAAAGGCCCACACAGAAGACCTAGATATAGAGAGATACAAAGAAGATGGGGGGAACTCAGTGAAAATAAATTACAATGACAATGAGTAAAAACTGCACATTCAGAAATTTAAAAGAAACCTGAAATACGAAAAAGGGCTCCGTGCAGTGCTCCTTCATTAATTTCTGGAATGTGGGTTGTGGATATTCAAATCTACAAAGCAAAAAAAAAAAGATCGGCAAGAAGAAAATAAATAAATAGATTCAAACAGGTTAAGACATATGAGATGCCTAACCAATGACACACACATGTCTTTAAAAGGCAAAAATATCATTTCATGAAAAGCAACCATCCTAGAAGAACGTGTTCTTTTATTCAGATCTTAAATGAAACCCCAGAAAAAACATAGAACCCATCAACAACTACAATTGGATGATAGAGGAGAATATACAGGAATAATCAATAAGCAACATAAGGAGAAAAAATATAGATGGAAGTGAACAATATAACACTAGGAAAAAAAAGATGGAAGCAATTAAGAGTTACGAATACATGATGAGAAAAACAAGCGTAATCAAGAAAAAATATGTAAACAACCCACATGTTCCGTCCCCACTTCTCAGTGGCAGAGGCAACTTTAACTTCAGAGCCATGACCAGTACATTTAAGATAGCATTCAAATGTTTCCTTAGTAGGGTAAGGCAACTTTGAAAATGTGTGCTTCTCCTTCGAATAGATGAACCGCTGCTTTCTGAAATCAAAGTAGATCTCTTCTCCTTCCCCAGGAGATGATGAACCTGCCACCTGCGGAAGCAAGCGACAACATAAATGAAACAACCAAAATTTCAGTCCACCCGAATTACTCAGTCCGATCACTTTGTAAACACACAAAGATTTGTTTTACCAAATGCTTTTATCTGGGCGGGCTAACTAAAAACAGCATTTGCATTAAACAAACTTCGCATGCCAAATTACTCCGTAAAACACCAAAACACTCGTCCAGAAAAAACAGCAAAGTAAAACCTAATCATATTAAATTATAGACCTTGATCAAACACATCAATGTACCTTACCCCACCCATTTCTACCAATACTAAAACCGAAATGCATTAATCAGCTGAGCCTAATGATATAAAGTAATAGAACTAATCCAAGTATCTAAATTCTATTCGCAAATATTAGCAGGTCGCAAAAAAAAAAAAGTAGCAATCGTCATAAATCTAATTTCTATTTACAAAGCATTTAAATACATCAAAAACAACAACATTAATGTGCCAAATTACCGGCTTCCGAAAATGCAATGGAACAACTTCTTTCGAACCACAAAACTTTGCCGGAGTAATTTTACAGGAATCGGCCTCGTAAATATCACATGCCTACACTCCGATCAGCAAAAAAATTTCAAACATCACTACATAACATTAATAATAAACAGATAAAACAAATCAGTAAAATAGAAAATGTAACGAAATGCAATGAAATTACCTTACTAAAGTGAACAAAACACTTGAAATCAACAGACCAGGCAGTGAAAAGACAAAAAAGGACATGGAGCGCAACAAAACCTCCGAGAACAATAACGGCATCACCGAAATCGATGCTCGAAACGACAGCGAAACACCAAACGACATACAGAATAATAAACGGCCAAACGTCATATCGCCACACGCTCTTCTTCTTCTTTAACAAGTCTACTTTGTCCACTACTTTGCCTCCGACGTCGAATCTCGTCGACGACATGTCGTCGGGAGATTAGTTTTTCTTGTACTGAACTCTAGGTGGATGTAGATCGGGTTTGATTAGAATGTTGTCGAGGTTCGTGTTGGCGCTTTTTTCAGAGTATTCTTTGCGTTGAAGAAATTATAGTCCCTAAACTTATAGATAATATCTTTATGGTCCTGTTAGTTTCAATATTAAGTGATTTGATTCCTTCATGTGATCATGTCTCAGTCTCACGGAAGTTCAAGCAAAATGCTTTTTTTAAGCGTGTCGCTTCGGTATTTTGAAGGCATTTCTGTCGTCGAGCAATACTTTCCTTTTCTCATCTTTGGAAATGGACCTCGTAATCTTTTAGGTTCAATCAGTGACGAATTCAAAAATTTACGGATCCAGAAATTTACGTTAAACAAAGTACACCTAGTACAAAGGTAAAACTTTCAAATTTTCCATAATTGCCAGGGACTCAAACATATTCCTTACATACTATAATTTTTTAAACTTATATCTCATTTAATCGATATAAAAATAACAAAGTTAATTAAATTGATCAATTTGGTCTCATGATTTTGCATCAATTACGTGCATAAATTATCCATTAATTTGTAATTGTTCGATTCCAGATAGAACCTCAATGCATCTGCCATTTGATACTGATAGACATGAAACGAAAGGATCGAGTATTATTTAAGCATTTTCACCTGTAAGTCGTTAATTTATAAAATTTGATTCTAAGGATTACGGTGTTTTAATGTAGTGTTTGAATTTGATTGTAAGGATTATTCATAAATTAATATAAATTTTATATTAAATAATCATCATAATCTACATAATTCTACATAATGAGATGGAAAAAAAATTCAAAAAATGGGTTGGGCGGGGCGGACAGGTTGAATTGATCGGGTTGGACCAGTTGAGCGGCTTGGGTTGTTTATACAAGAACAATGAGAAAAAACTATGAAAGAAAAACAACCTGTTGAACCCGACTGAATCCAACCAACACTAATCTTAAATGAATCTGACCAACCTGATTGGCTATATGGTCGGTTTCAGGTTCTTATTATATCAACTCGTGTAACGCCCCAGAAATTCGTCTATTCCAAATTTGAATAAGGAATCATGAATGCGGTTGAAATTAAAAGAACAAATGTTTTAGTTCGAATGGAATTATAAAGGGCGATACGAAGTATGTTTAAATGTTAAAACAAAGTTTAATCTAATGCTAATTCAAGGTCAAATCATGAGTCATAATGTTAGAATGTGTTAAGGATGCCTTGGTATAAGTATTGTGGGAAATTGGGGTATGAATCGGGGAATTCAAAGAAAAGAGGATGAACCAATTTGATATTTGTCAAGGTTTGATTTGATGTTGATATATGTGTTAATTCAATGTTAAATGGTGTTAATTGAGTGGATATGATGTTATATTAAGTTATAAACATGTATGTGTAAGTCTATGTATGTAAGGGAATCGGAAGGGATCGAAAATGACCAAGTATGGCAGGCTGCAATGGAGTAACGTTCATTACTCCTCCAATAACGCACGTTAATGTCAGTAACGTGACTTACCTTCAAGAATAATGAACATTATTCTTCCCAGAAATCCAGA
>CANYCX011484445.1:0-10945 GCA_948193385.1 Breynia disticha f. nivosa | reverse complement strand
TGTTCATAGGTGTTCATTTTTTATTATGGTCATGTTCAAATGTGTTCATTTGTGTTCATCTGGATCAGAACCTAAACATATAACTCATCATTTTCAATATGTATTATCTATTGTTATTCAACAATTCCATCATTTAAATTCTAGGATGTTACATGAAACATTACTGTAAATCATAAATTGTCTTGTGTTCATAGGTATTGTAAGAACTAGAGCCATAATCAATCTGTGTTTTCATTCATCAAAACTCTGTTTATAACGCTCAAATTAAATTCCTAATTATTTCTAATTGATTGAAAAACATGTATATTTTTTCTATATGAGCTCACAATTTATATACTGGTGAAAATTTAAATTCAGTACATAAATAAAAATACATTGACACTATGTAAGATGATTTATGCAAAATCATTTACAAGTCAAATCCATTTTTCCAAATGTGATTTGCTAACCACGCTCGTGGAAATCCTCCTAAGCCTGCATAACATTCAGCAACCAACAAAGGTGAGTATATGAAAATTCTCAGTAAGTGAACCCTAGCGTTGTTAAGCTGAGGTGCAGGGGAACCTTCAGCCAATACGTGCATGCTTATGGAACACGAAGCCGTATTCGAGCCTAAATTCCCTAATAGCTCGTCCTTGCCATGTCACATACAATTTTAACACTCCTCACACACAACACATATTAAATCATGACACACATATTCAATCTGATCATACTCATCACGATTACAATTATACAACATAACACCTTAATAGACACATAAGTCCTGTATTCATTTGACTTTCTATCTATTTTTCAATTACTCATAATTAAAACATTTATCATATATATATTCATCCAAAATATCATACTCAAACATAACTCATTCAACACCCTCATACATGATTCATCTCATATAGATATATAGCCATAATTCACTTTTTCTCATTCTTAGTTATAAAATTTGACAATTTATATACCTATACTTTAATGAAAAATTACAAATTAACGATAGTGAATTTCATGAATTAGTTCTAAATGAAGATACAACTATGCCAAAATAACCCAATTTAGAAAACATTTCAGCTCACAATTAAAGTCATGAACGTGACTCAAGAAAGTCACGAGCGTGACACGTGATTTTAGCCACATATTCGACATCTTGCCAATCACGAACGTGATTGGAATGAGTCACAAACGTGACTGGTTAGCAGCCAACTTCTTCCTTTCAGAAGCCCAACCACAAACGTAACTGGAGGTAGTCATGAAAGTGATTGAGATTGCAACCACTTCAGATCACCAGTCATGAACATGACTGAGGAGACTCACGAACGTGACCATGATTGTTAGTCAATTCTCTCGTCTAGCAAGGCCGTCACGAATGTGACTGGTGGTCTGCCTCTATTCTCAGCATTTATACACACCAACAACTCACAACAAAATTTCACATTTCACAACTAAGCCTTAACCATTCACAACTCAACTTCAGCACATTATCCACATATATAATTAACATAATCATGGCATTAACCTCCTCAAGCACACAACACATTCTACCTTTAACCATTTAATAATCTTCATCCAATTTCACAACCAACAACAAGTATATTCAACACTTATCTTAATTCAAGCCATATTTTCAAGCTATCGATAACACCACAACACCATACCACATCCAATTAATCAACCAAGTTACATTCATCAGCTCATAAACACAACACAGGTATCCCAATTACACTCATCGTAATTACCATTCAAACACTAAGACCACTCATACCACTTTTAACATATTTCAATCCCTCATTTTACCATTCAACATTCATTCTATATCCATTGCACTCATGAACAAGAATCCAATTTACATAAACCCAATACACATTAGCTTACACACGAATTCCTTAAGCCCATCCCAACACATATTAACATCATTCCAGTTTACACATTAACACTTTTCATACAAATTCCATTTTATTGGCATACACATCATCATCATCTCCATCACACATACACATAAAAACAACTTATCACAGTACTTATGTTCATCCATATACTTACTAATCCAAACAACAAACACCATTTGAATGCATACATCAAATCCACTCAATTCATGATCACATTCATACCATAAATTCACATTCACCCATCCATAACCAAACACGAATATGACATCAATACACTTCATTCCTCATCATATGACATAACAACATTTTTATTTGCTATCACACAAATAAGGACATTATATACAACATGATGAATGAGAATGCACGTCATCTAATGCATTCCTTAACATAATCACCCATGATCCCATTTTCAATTTCTTATTTAATTGGCACCCTAGTGCTCCAAATTTGACGTTTGCAAAAGGGCCTCGTCGGTCAGGCGTATCAGTTATAAATAAATTTGGATCCAAATAATTTGCGCACTTATGCGCCTATAATTTTTTGGCACACTCGTACACACTGAGGTATCCCAAGCATTTTACCACTTGTGTAACCTCCTCGTCCCGAATCACTTGATTAATATTCTAAATAATATGTTTAGTAAAATTAAAGATTTTTAGAATTAAAATGATGAAAATAAATGATAAGAAACAAGTAGACGAAAGGGAGACAAAAGGGTGATAAAAGGGTGCCAAAAAATAGCTGAAATAAAGGACAAACACACCTGAGACAAAAGAGAACACATGGTGGATGCCCAAAAATGCGTGGTGGGCACGAACATGTGTAATATACTATCCACCATGCGTAATCTAACATTTCCAGCAGAAAAATATAAGTCTCGATGCTTCTAGATTGCCTCAGAACTTCTAAATCCCCTAAAATGATCTAGAACAGCTCCCGAGAGTGAGAGAGGTAACCAAGTGAGAGAGAGGGTGAGGAAGTGTAGGATTTGAGTTAGAAAATTGATTCGAGTTATCAAATCATTCATAGTTTCGAGCCGGGATCCCAATGGCATAAGCGAAACAGGTAAAACTCGGAATTTTTGGCAGTTTCTACGAGTTTTGCTATAATTGTTTCGAGTTAATTCTTGTTAGAATTAGTGATTAAGTTAGGAATACGTTAAATTGAATTATTATTGATTCGATTAACGATGAGAAAAAGGGTTAGGGTTCCGTCTAGGGTTTGTGAAATTAAGAGGCAAATTAAAGGAAATTGATAGGGCATGCACTAAATTGGTGATTATATTGGAAAGTATAGATATATTGCTGATTATGTTATTATATGATTGATATATATTATAGGACAGCAGCGTAGCCGAGTTGGACATGACGCGAGTTCGTACCAGTCTAAGTACTTCAGCTGAAAGGTGAGTATATCTCACTATTTGGCTTTATTAAAATGAATGGGTATATATATATTTATTTACGACCGAATTGTGAATGTTATTGCGAATATGAGTTGCTTTTATATGTTTGATTACGATCGAGATATGAATATGATTTTCACGTAAGAAATTGAATATGCGAATATGAGAATGAAATGATAACGAAAAAGGAAATGAAATGATTATACATGCGTACTGATATGAGTTCTGATATGATTTATATGATATGAGTTATATGAAATGAAAAAGGAATCGTAGATACGATTCAAATGAAACAGGTACGCAAAATAAAAAAGGCAAACGAAACAGGTACGTGAACGTGCTTATGTTTTTTATATGATATGTGATATGTGATATGGAAAGGTGATAAATGATCGATCATTCGGAGACGGGAGTAGGGAGACAGAAGTTATGTCCACATGAAAAGGAGGTGAAAAACAATGTTTTCAAAATTAATATGGAGACGGAAGTTAGGATTTATTATGAACGAGAACGTTCAACTCAAACGAATACGAATTGAATGCAATATAAGTTAAAAAGAAATATTCAACGAAAAGACAACATAAATGGAAAAGAAAATGCAAAGGAAAACGAAAAGGATGGAGAATACGGATATATGAAATAAGATTATTTAATATGCTATACTTGTACGTTACGAAATGAAATTGACTAGAAAGTTTAGCCTGTGTATATATGATTGTTTACGAGGTATTATAAAATGAATTAAAGATTACTCACTGAGCCCGCAACTCACGCAACTGCAATGTTTGTTTTAGGTACAGGGATTAGCAGAGGTAGATATTTCGATTAGCAGAGTCAGAGTTTTATTTTGCTACAGGTTGGACAGCTGCTACTCGATCTACTTCTCTCTTAAGCTGATGCCATTAGGAAATTTTGCATATATGTTTGAGATGTTGTGATGTTGTTATATAGTTTGTATAATATATGCTGAGATTGATAGTAGATGAATTGATGCTATCTACAGTTTGTTATGATAGTTATATGATGATATCTGATGTTGAGGTGTATGTTGATGATATGAAAAAGTGTGTGTGAGCTATATTGTTATGAAATTGATTTGCAGGAGGATTGCAATAGGTTATGGGATATCCATATTATAGCCGTTATATAGCAGTTCTACGTAAAGTATGGACTTGATGATTATAGAATAAAGGGCGTATTAGAGTAACACAAAGCTTAATCCATGGATGTGTTAACTAATACGATCGGTATTCGGGGAAAATATAACGGAATAACAAAGTTTGGAATATCCAACCTATTGGTATGAAGTTACTTTACGTAACTAAAAGTTAAGTAAAATGTAACAAAAATGGTAAAGATGTAAACAATAAGAAAAGTTTTTAAATTATACGTAATTAACATGATAGTTAGAATAAGATGTTTTAACTTGTGCTCTAGTGTAGCATTTTTTATATACTACCCGTAATTTGCTTCCCTAGGAGCCCATAACCATTCCCTCATCTTACTCACTTATGAGCCCTTTATTCATTTTAGTGTCAATAGACCCTTGCTCCCTTATGAGCCCCTTTATTGCATTTTTAATTGCCCACCTATAAGCTCCAAATGCATGAATGTTATGTGCATGTTCTATGGAAACAATCATGCACTCACAAATTAATTCATTCCTAACATAGCAATCAAATTGCAAGTTTCAACCATCAATAAATCTCAACCAATAACACAATCACCAATCAATTAAGCATAGCCATCATAGGCATAACAACAGTCATCCACAAGTCTCATCATTTCCTCATAAATCATACAAGATCATACAAAATCATACAAGCACCCATGCTTTATCAATCACATTCCATTTTCATAACATAACCATAATTCACACACGTCAATTCATAATCGGCCAACCCATGGCAAAAACCATCACACATTAATCATATATAACTCATACGAGTTCATTAAAATAACCACAGCACGCCCTAAGGCCATCTAATGAAGCATAAATCGGAAACCTTTGAAAGTTTTAAGATCTGATCGAGGTGGCGAGTATATGAGCTTATAGTTTGACCATTATCTGTGAGATTGTGGTAAAGTACTGCAACTCACACCTCCATGAACACCTCAGTTGAATGGTGTGTTTGAAAGGAGGAATCAAACCTTGTTAGACATGGTTAGGTCGATGATGAGTCAAACTGGTCTCTGGATATTGTTTTGGGGTTATGCCCTAGAGACTGCAACTTTTCTGCTAAACAGGTCTCCTACTAAAGCATCTGAAAAGACACCATATGAGATATGGACTGGTCGAAAACCCAACTTGCCTTTTTCTATGGATCTGGGGATGCAAAGCGCATGTTAAGAGATTAACATCGAATAAGCTTTCATCCAAGACAGATAAGTGCTTATTTGTGGGGTATCCTAAAGAGACAAGAGGATACTATTTCTAAAATCCTAGCGAGAACAAAGTATTTATTGCTCAAACCGCTGTGTTTCTAGAAAAAGAATTCATTCTTAAAGGAAATAGTAGGAGTGGTGTACAACTTGAAGTTGTGCAAGAGGATGTAGATACACAAGTTCCTTTAAAGGATAGTAAGGAGATGGACTCAAATCCACAAGAAGTTATGGAGCAATAGCCCATTACACAATTACCTAGAAGATTAGGTAGGATACGTCAAGAACCCAAAAGGTAAGGGTTCATTGTGACTACGAGTTCATTGTAACTGACGAACAGGATATCACGATCCTTGATCATAATGAACCTGCTTCTTACCAAGAGGCCTTGGAAAGTCCTAACTCAAAAAAATGGCAAGAGGCCATAAAATTCGAGATGCAATGAATGTACGATAATCAAGTTTGGGACTTAATTGATCTACCAGAAGGTGCTAAGGTAATTGAATGCAAATGGATTTTCAAAGAGAAAGCAGAAGGTATCTTCAAAGGTAGGCTAGTGGCGAAAGGTTTCAAACAAGTTTATAGTATCGACTATGGCAAAACATTCTTTCCAGTAGCTATGCTCAAATCCATTAGGATATTGTTTGCCATAGCTGCATATTTGAGCTATGAGATATGACAAATGGATGTCAAAAACATCTTTCCTGAGTGGAAACCTCCTCGAAGATGTTTACATAAAACAACGTGAGGAATTTGTTGAACCAAAATATCCTAATAAGGTATGTAAGCTTAAGAGGTCCATTTATGGACTTAAGAAAACGTCCCAAAGTTGGAATATTCATTTTGATGAATCCATTAAGGAGTTTGAATTCACCAAGAATGATGATGAGCCTTGTGTATAACATAAGTTCAGTGGGAGCATAGTAGTATTCCTTGTGTTGTATGTCGATGACATCCAACTTATTGGAAACGACATTTCAGTATTGCAATAAGTGAAGCTGTGGTTGAATACATTTTTCTCAATGAAAGACTTAAGAGAAGCTGAGGTTATATTTGGTATAAGGATCTATAGAGATAGATCATAGTGTCTCTTGGGACTAAGTCAAGAAAAGTACATAGATAAGATACTGAGGCGGTTCAGTATGGAGCAATCCAAGAATGGATTGTTGCCCTTACAAGAAAGGGTAGTTCTCTCTAAGAAGGATTGCCCATCCTCTAGAGAAGAGAGAGAATGCATGAATAGAGTCCCATATGCATAAGCTATAGGATCTATTATGTATGCTATGCTATGTACTATGCCAGATGTTGCTTATACACTGAGTATAACCAATAGGTTCCAATAAGATCCCAGAGAGATCCACTAGTCTGCTGTTAAGATAATTCTTAAGTTCCTAAGAAGGACTAAAGATTTTTTTTCTTAGTGTATGGAGGTAAAGAGGTGCTCAATGTTACATGATACACTAATGCTACGATCCCAATAAGCAAGGACGATTCAAGAGCATAATTAGGATACATATTCATGTTGAATAGAGGAGCTATCAGCTGAAGGAGCTCTAAACAGAGCATAGTGGCAGAATGTACAAAAGAAGTTGTGTATATAGCAGTGTTTGAGGCAGCTAAAGAAGCTGTTTAGATAAAAAGTTCATTACAGGACTAGGAGTTATCCCATCTTTCCTAGATCCCTTTGAAATTTTATGTGACAATAATGGGGTTATAGCATAGGCCAAGGAGGCCCGAAATCATTACCGATCGAAACACATACTCAAGAATTTCCATCTCATTCGGGAGATCGTCGATAGAGGAGATGTGAAGATGATCAAAGTTCCAGGGGAATATAATGTTGCAGATCTTCTGACGAAGCAATTGGCAGGTCCAAAGTATGAGCGTCATGTTAGGTCTTTTGGTCTTAGTGTTATGTCTGATTGGGACTAGTGCTAGTGGGAGATTGTTTGTGTAAGCCCTAGCCCAATACATTGTTTGTAACTTTTATTATTGATTAACAAAATTATGAGGCATTATTTTATCACTTCATGTATTGACCTGTGGTAAGTGTTTGATAAAATATTCAAAAATGTTAATTAACATTTGAGGTATCAAGGTTGAGGACCTTGATAGTAGAACCTGAAAGTTATGAGATTAACATTCTAAATATCCCTAGTCACTTGTTTCTATGGGAATAGAAATGAATTAAGACTAGTATTTACTTTGTAGATGATCATGTTCTATGGTTCAAAAATATTCAGGATATCTAGCAAAGTGCATAGGTATAATGTAGAGCATTGTACTTGGAGAGAGATCACTATTTCCAATGTCAAATATTATCCATAAACTGAAAATCATTGTGTCTCTTGTTGTGATTTTTAATGTACTTTGACATACGCCTAACATGGCCATAAAAGGTTGACAAGTATGGGTATGATAAGTAAGAGCAGGAGTGAAGTGAAGGGATTGAACTCTCAATGAGAGTTGATATCACTGGCCGCTTGATAGATAAGATTAGGAAGAGTGTGGCCGCACTCGAATGAAATGTTAGGTCATTTATTCGAACTTATCAATTTTGTCAAAGAGATCAAGAAAAGTGAATTAGCATTAAATAAGGGAGTTAGTGACATTCCTTATGCTAATCAAGATATCGAAGGTCAAGGGATTTATTTGAATTGTAGTAGGGCTATTGACACCCCTCGTCAACTATTTAATTTAGCGTGATCATAGTGGCTATTGGGCTGAATCGGGCATATGGGCCAATTTTGGTAATTGAGCCCAATACGGATGAGAAATAATATTCTTACATGATTTTAAGATAAAGATTATTTATTAAATATGATGTCTTAAGTGAAAAATATGTAAGAAATAAGAAAGAGAAAATTTAGGAAGCATGTCTTAAATTAATACATGGATAATGTGGGATACATTGAAAGAATAAAATCTTTTATTTATCCACATTATAATCACGACAAGGGAGGGTGGCTTTAAGAGGATTTTTATTTTAATAAAAGACTTAACAAAGTCCTAATGGCATTAGAATTGTTAAGTGTTTTGAAAAAAAAACACTTGTCTTTAAAAAGATGAAAACCATAGTCTTTTGATTGATTCTAGCCGTCCCTCAAACACTCCCCTTTCGTCGTGAGGTTCCACCTAAAATTGAGAGAAAATTTTAGGGTTTTCAAAAGAGAGAAGTGAGATTTAGGGCTGGTTATTATTTTTAATCAACGTGGTGCCTTTTATCTTACAGTTTTCTCATCCGAATTGACCAAGAACAGGTGATACGTCTTTCCCTTGTGCTAGTACACATTTTCGACTAATCTGTGTGTTACTATTGTAGAGGAACCACGCTTGGGGTTCTATATTGGTGTCACAAAGGTCGTTTTGAAGTATTTCAAATGGTAGTTCCTGTTCTTGGTTAAGAACTCACACGACATTGAAGGAGAGATTTAAATGTGAGTCTTTTTCTTGCAAGTTTTGATTTTTAAGTCATCTATTTGTAATCCGATTGTAAATATATGTATTATTCTCGATTTTGATGTGTTCTTGGGCTGCTCTTGACTTGCTTGATGTATTTTTCCGCTGCCTTTAGACTTAGAACACGTTAGGAAACCCAACTGAACTGATCAAGGAAACATGAAAATAACTTGTACATCAGCACTATGAATGCTACTGGAGCGTAATTCAAACCAAATGGCATGACTAAAAACTCAAAATGACCATAGTTGGTTTGAAAGGTAGTCTTTGGAATGTTATCCTTGCTATTTTTAATTGATGGTAACTAGATTATAAGTCAATCTTTAAAATATATTAGCACTTTGTAATTGATTTAATAGATCATCAATCTGAAGTAACAGGTAATTGATACACTATCTAAAGTTTCCATCCTTTTCTTCTTCACAAATAATACCGATGCTTACCAATATATGACAGTCGATAAAAATAATCTGCTATTTGGTAATCTTTATAACTTACCAGGATTATCATTCTGCATGTCTCTATGTCTTGGTCTCAAAAACTCCCCTGCCTCTGTTAAATTCAAATGTTGATCCTTTACCTCTATCTCGATTAACACTGGCTAAAGAAGTACCCGATCTAACACCTTACTGCATTGATTGTGGCTCCAGTACATTTCTACTGGCATTCATTATATTTATTCAATCTGAACAATCCTTAGAGAAATGCCCTAGTTGACGACAGAAATAACATCCCTCAGTCCAGGTTCTACACTCCCCTGAATGTCTCCTCTGACAAATTGGTTTGGTGTATCCTGGAGGTAAAACTGTACTACTTTGTCCTCATTTACTCTATTCTTGTCTAAGTTCTCTATCATAGGACATCTGAGATAGAGGTAACCGAGGTCTAAAAATTGTAGCATCTTTATTTCCTATAGGTATAGGAGTGTATTATACTCTTTTTCTTAGTTTGTTTGACTCCCCTGAATGTGTATTTCTCTCTTTTGTTTTCATTCCTTGTCATTATCATCCATTAAAATTTCTTTTGCTCTAACCGTATCATCTCTTAGATATATTTAATCTCTCATTTGAATCTTGTTAATTTGTCTTCATATATTCTTATTCAGTCCATTCTCAAATTTCCTACATTTGTCTTTCTCTATAGGACTAAGAGTAGTAGAATAATGTGACAACTACTTAAATTTCATCTCATATTCTACCACAATCATACTTCCTTGCTTTAGAGCAAGAAATTCCCTCTGTTTAGGATATGTATACACTTCATAAAACATCCTATACTTATTACGTTATTAATCATATTATTCACTAAATCATTAATCAATTGAAATATGTATAAATAAAAAACTTTTTCTTTTATCGTTTCATATTCTCAATCTTATCTATTAATAAATATCACTGGTTGATTGAACAATGAAATGACAAACTTAATCGAGCAGCACTGGCAAACAGTGTAAGAGCACAACCCTTGAGCGTGGCTCGTGTTGATCAACACTCCTATGGGTGCGATCTTGTGTTGATTCAGCACGACTTGTGTTCATTCAACATGACCAACCTGTTATTTTATCATAGCCCGTGTTGATCTACTGCAACCTAGAATCAAACTATAATAAACCTGTTTATATCATCTTATACTAACACATTTCTCATACCACATCAAATATATCAATCATTATCAAAAATACCATTTTTCACCTGTATCTATTATTATCATCTTGTACCTTAACTTGTACTTTATCAAAAAATAATAACAAACTCATATACATACATACACACAAACATATATATATATATATATATATATATATATATATATATATATA
>CANYCX011484013.1:0-17670 GCA_948193385.1 Breynia disticha f. nivosa | reverse complement strand
GTATACAATCATATCTCGCATTCAATTTTCATGTCATCAATCAATACATACTTCCACGATCATTCTTCTATGTCTAACAATCCAACAATCCATTATAGGCCAACATATAATCAATTTACTGCAAAAACGCATCCATAATTTCTTAAAATAAGTGTCAAAACACACTTACCTCGAGGTCCAGCTAAGCTTACTGTTCTAGCGATATTTCCAAGCAAATTCCAACCCTTGATTTTCCTAAATTATTCACAAATAGAATTTACCATCAATTTATGATTTACTTAATTAACTTCTTCCATATTAAATGTCCCAATTTATCATTATCATTTTGTGTATATAATACTCATATATATATATATATTTTTTTTTCACATACGATAAATTATAACTAAATCTTTACGATATTAAACTCTCAATTTAACCTCCTTAATCTAATATTCATACATCTCTATTTAACTCATAATTTCTTTGTGTATATATATATATATATATATATACAAACCAAGTTATACTTTATTAACTCTTTCATTTTAAGTGCCTATCAAAAATCTTATCCCTGTCCCAAGTTCTTATGAACTTCATTCTTAATAATTAATTAAATAAAATCGCAACTAATATTGTATTATATTTAAAATTTCATCCATTCCAAATTAATAACAAATATTAATTTTAGTCTACGATATCAAGAAATTTTAATATTAATCTTAACCATTTAAATTCCTCCAAGTAATTTTCCTTAACAATTAAAAACCAACATAGTCTCTCCTTAATTAATATCACCCGACCAAATCCCTGCATGAAAATTTGATTTCATTTCCACAACCAATAAATCTCAACATTAACATTTCAAATTCTTATTCCTCACCCGTAACCATTCTCAATTTACAGCAAGTAAATTAAATTTCAAAAGCTCATCAGTATCTAAATTTCAAAAACTCATCAGTATCTTTTCTCAAAACCCTAACAAATTCCCAATATTATCAAATAAATCTCCATTTATCCAACCATTATCAAATAATCTAAATTCCCAATACCCACCTAAACCGAATTGAAATTTCAGCAACGGCAGCCCCTTCCGGTCCTTTAGTCCATCGTAATCCTGTCAAAATCCAACTACCCACTGTAATAACATACATTTCTTAACCCAACAAATCTGAAATTAGGAGTTTTCCCCGAAAAATCTACCTCACTAACCCACATCGTCGACGGCAGCACGGCCCAAGGTCGTGAGGGCGTGCCACGGCTGCGGGGAGGCACGTCCATCGTGCTCTGGTCAGGCCGGTTCGCGGCTGGACCCGCGCGACGGCCGGAGGAGCTGCGGCCAGCCCACGCGACGACCCTGGAAGGAGATGCGTGCAGCTGCAGTGGCGAGAAGAGGCACGGCTGGAGGAGGCGACCGTGAGGAGGTGGAGAGAAATGGGAAATGACGCGCGGCTTTGGGCTCCAAACGGAAGAGGCGTGCAGCGGCGTGGCGGCATAGAGGAGAGGGAGGCGCGACAATGGTGGTGGAGGCCGAAGCAAGGGAGAGAAGGAAGAAGGATGGCTTGAAGGAGAGGGACGAGAGGGAACTAGTGTATGGGAGGGAGAGATGAGACCGTGAGAGAGAGATGGTGGTCGGTTGGTGGGCGGAAGAGCTGCGTGGAGAGGGAGAGACAACCAGCGAGAGAGAGATATCGAGTGGAGAGACGATAGAGTTTTGGTGGGGGGGGTTGACGGCTGAGGGAAAATAAAAGAGGGAGAAGGAAAGATTTAGGGTTATGGGGATTTAGGGTTAGACTAAAGGAAATGCCTAAAATACCCGTGCCGTTATATTTTTATTTACACTTTGCTTATTTCGTAAACTTTAAATTTATATTAAATACGTCACACGCTTACGTTTATTTACTTAATATAATATATGAAATATTGTATACTTGTATTATTTAATTTATTTAAATAATTAAATTTACATAAATAATTAAATCTACGTCAATCGTATTTTCATTTATTCAATTTAAATTAAAATATTCTTAATTTAAATAAGTCATCTTACGAAAAAAATTTAATTTTTCCTTCAATATTCTTCATTTAAATTTTAAATTTTTAATCTTTCAAAAATTTTCGGGGCATTACAATGTCTTTGTAGAAAAGTGTTTTTTATATCATGTCATGTTGTACTACCAATGCAACATTTAATAAAATTTTTTAATTACCCTTATTAGTTTTATATTTCCAATACAAATTTAGTTTTGTAATTCTTATGATGTGTCTAAGTCAAAGTATATACTAATCAATTCAACACAAACTTAAGACATATTAAATGTACTCTTAATCCGTGTGTAAAACCTTATACGACATCTATTGTGGGATGGGGGAAGTATATTTTCTATCATTTAATGAGTATTTTAATGATTTTTAGGTATCCAACCCTGAAGGGAGATGCATTTTATATAGGGAGGAGGGCTTGTATGAGCAATCCAAAGGGTCAATTGTATATCTACCTCACTTTTATTGTTTAATTACAAACTAATCAACTTTTGGTTTAAAAGTACTAATCAACTTTTGGAACCATTCTCATACAAAAATTTGTGTCCGCTAATATGCATATAAATTGAGCTAACACTTCACATAATATTCGGCAAATAAAAAAAAGTAAATCTCTTATCATTTTCATCTAATTCAAAATCACCCCTAAAAAACAAAAAAAATCAAAATTATAACAATAAAAAGTTAACAGTTTATATTTCAATTGTAGTAAACTTTTAATATTAAAAATAAGTTAATACGAGAAATAAAATATAACAATTTACAGTATAATAATTACATCATTATGTGTACATTAAAAATTATCACACATTAAAAAATACATAAAGAATGCATTAAGTTGACGAATAAATATTAGAATCAATCAAGAAAATAAAGAAAGTAAAAATACTAAACTAGTATATTTTAAAAAGAAATAAACTAAGTCACTTAAAAAGCATAACAATTTTGTATCTATTATGTTCATATTTCACTTATCTTCATTTCAACTATGACCCAACACAAAATTATACAGAAGAATGCTAGAAACACTTTCTTTTGCACTCTCTTTTCAATACTTTCTCTCTCATATTGACACATGTCATATAATTGGAATATAGTAACTTGCAATTTGTTATTATAAGTTATACTAACATACAACTTCATAGTTTTATTTTGTATAATCTAGAATATTTTATTATGTTTAATTTATTTTTTCACACATTTTTTCTATTCAAGAATTATAAAATGGTATAAATAAATTGGTCTTTATTAAATATATATATTTTTATAAGATTGTATTGATATTTTGCATATTATTTGCTACTAATTATTAATATTTTAATATCTTGCAGATGAATTTTACTTTCTGAAATTTTGAGAAACAAGGAAAGAATCTATATAAATATTATTGGTTTCTTTATTTTATTCTTCATTAGTATGTGCTAATCCTTCTCTCTTTCACCAAGAGTTGTATTCCACACTCTCTCTTTCTTTGTCATTCTGATGCCCAAGAAATCTTTGTCACCTTTGTTGAGTTTAAAGCTCCAAAACTTGCATTAACCAAAATAATCCCAAAACATTCATCTGCTTCTTTGGCGTGAAATTTATAACCTCTTCTTCCCCTTTTCTTTATTTTTTTTTTGAAATAACGATTTACACATTGCACTCAACCACGCTTCTATTTAACACCCACCCCAAACTTCAAAACGTAATTAGATAAATGTCAGTGTTCGTACCCACACCACCCTTCCTACTGATAGAGTATCTCAACAACCAGATAAATCTCCTCATTTGAATATAAATTTTGGATAACTAGATAACATATATTTGCATTTGTATCTCAAATCTCTGTGTATATATTATACTTATCTCATCCGAGAATATCAATGAAGACACAAATAGAAAACCTCTTTACAGTGGAGTAGGCATCAATAGCTGAACCACTTAATCTCTCCTATTCTTGTTACATTTACATGGTATCAAGAGCCACCTAAATTACCATCACTCTCTTCTGCAAAATTTTTTTTATTCCCTATGGCTTCATCGTCATCCTCCACCATCACCTCCACTCCACCAGTTCCCTCTTACCATTAGGTCCCACTATATCCTTCTCTGTCAAACTTACTCCTACCAATTATCTTGCATGGAAAGAGCAATTCTTACCACTTATCACTTACCAAAATCTTACCTCCTTCATCGATGGTACACCACCACCTTCTCCCATAATTTCTTCTTTTGATTCCACCCAACCTCCAACTCCAAACCCTGACTATTCCTCTTGGTTCTCAAAGGATCAAATGCTGAAATCCTAGTTGATCTCGTCTCTCTCCGAGGAAGTTTTCTCATATATTATTGGACTATCATCCTCCCTTGAAGTATGTCATGCTCTTGCTCAATATTTTGGTGCAATCTCTTAGAATCGTCAGTTACATCTACATATTGAATTACAGGAACTTCGTCGTAATGATCTCTCAGCTTGTGCCTATTTACAAAAGGCCAAATCCTTAGCCGATGAACTTACTACTGCTAGAAAACCACTCTCTCCCTCTAAGTTTAATGCCATTATTTATCGCAACATTGGTCCAGAATATCACAGCATCATCACCTCCCTCAATCTGAGATTAGAACCGGTTTCTTTTCATGAACTGCGAGGTCAGCTTGTTGCATATGAGGTTTTACTTCAGTCAACTCTTCAAAATGGTCCTGCAGCTAACTTGGCAACTCGTTCCCAACCACTTCTGCCAACTCCTTCGATTCCTCCATCTCCTCGACCCTACACTCCAACCCGGCGATCAAAAGCTCCATGTCAGATTTGTCGTCTTCGGAACCATCAGGTTGCTCACTACCAAAAACACTATCACTACAGATAATCTGTTCAAGCTTATCATGTAGCTTCAACACCCTTCAATTCTCCTCACTCTATGTACACTTCTTCTCCTCAATGGTATATTGACTCTGGTGCTACACATCATGTTACTTCGGACCTATCTGTTTTACGTCTGTTGGAAGAATATAAGGGCAATGATCAACTCAGTACAGCTAGTGGACAAGGTCTCTCCATTTCTCACACTGGTATAACCTCTATTCCCTCCCTCCTCTCCTTTACAATTAAATGGTGTTGTACATATGCCTTCAGCCTCAAAATCCTTATTATCTGTTCATAAGCTTATCTCTGACAATCATTGTTTCCTAGAATTTTGGCCCGACTTCTATCTCATTAAGGATCAGAAAACCAAGGAAATCCTCTTTACCGGACCGAGTAACCGTGGCCTTTACTCTCTTCAACCTCGTCATCCCAAAATCGCATGTCATGGTGAAGTTGTGACGTTCGAGCAATGGCATTCTCGTCTAGGTCATCCCCACTCTCGTACTGTCTCTCAAGTTCTCAAGAATAATGGAGTTTCGTCTACGTCCAAGTCCAATAAACTCTGCTCCTCGTGTCAGCAAGGCAAGTTTGCTCGTTTACCGTTTGCGTCTATCAATCACAAAAGTACAAAGCCTTTTGATATTGTACATAGAAATGTCTGGGGTCCAGCTCCAATTTCCTCATTTTATGGTCATCATTATTGTGTTGTTTTTATAGATGAATTCACTTGTTTTTGTTGGATCTATTTGCTGAAAAATAAAAGTGAAGTTTTGTCCAGTTTTCAGCACTTTAATGCTCTTGTTCAACGTCAGTTTCAACAAAATATTTTAGCATTCCACTCTGACTTGGGGGGTGAGTATCAAACAGTTAACAAATACTTAAAAACTCTTGGCATTTCTCATCGCATCTCCTGTCCTTATACGCATGAACAAAATGGCCTTGCTGAACGTAAAATTCGACACTTGGTAGATACTAGTCTGACCTTATTGTCTCATGCCTCTATGCCACTTCGATTTCGGAACTTTGCTTTTGAACAATCAGTGTCTTTAATCAACTCTCTTCCAAGTCTTATTCTGTCAAATGTCTCACTATATTTTAAATTATTCGGGTCTAATCCAGTCATTACGTCCTTACGTGTATTCGGGTGTACTGTTTTTCCCTATCTTTGTCCTTACAATTCTAACAAATTCCGCTCTCTCCAATGTGTCAACATGGGACAATCTCCTTCCCATGCAGGTTTTCGATGTTATGATCCTACCCAAAACAATGTCTACATTGCTTGACATGTCAAAATGGATGAATCCAACTTTTTGTTTGCTACACCTACACATGCGTCCTCGCCTAAACCCCACTGCAATATACCTTGGCTTCACCTACAAATGTCTCATCCACAACCTAACTTTACCCCACCTATTGTCTCCTCACCTAACTTTACCCCACCTATTCCTCCACCAACTTCCACATTATCGTCCCCACTTCTATCACCACAGCAACCTTTTGTCTCCTTACCTAACTTTACCTCACCTATTCCTCCACCAACTTCCACTTTAACATCCCCACTTCCATCCCCATACGGTCCACACCAACCTACCTCCAGACCCACCTGCTCCCCTACCAATAGTCCCCACCGTACCACTACCACTCACAAATCCTCTCCTAGTCTTCCTTTAATTGTTAATTTCACTACATATCCCACCACTTCCAACCCTCTCCTACGCACACATCCCATGTCTTTACGTCCCAAAACCCTCTCTAAACACAAAGCTCTATCGACCACTCTTCGCCATACCAAATTAAACTACCTAGAAATTGAGTCAATCACCTTCCACCAAGCTCAACCTTATAAGCAATGGAGAGACGCTATGTCTACTGAAATATCTGCTCTTCTTCATACATAGACCTGGTCCCTTGTTCCTCGTCCAACTGATTGTAATATTACTAAATGCAAATGGGTTCATCGCATTAAAAGGGATGCCAAAGGTAATATCACCAGATATCGGTCTCGTCTTGTTGCCAAAGGATACACACAGCAATCTGGTATTGATTATTTTGAAACATTTAGTCCTGTCATTAAAGCAATAACTATTCGTACAGTTCTTTCTCTTGTAGCTATGAACTCTTGGTCAACCAGACAGCTTGATATTTCAAATGCTTTTCTACATGGTTTTCTTACGGAGGAAGTGTACATGGAGCAGCCAGAAGGTTTCACTGACAAAGATAAACCAAACTATGTTTGCAAGCTTAATCGTTCTCTCTATGGTCTTCAGCAAGCTCCACGAGCATGGTTCAGCAGACTCAGATCATTTCTTGAATGCTTGGGATTTACGAGCTCAAAATCAGACACTTCTCTGTTTGTTCAGATTAATTGCAATGACAAACTTTTTATTCTCATTTATGTTGATGACATTTTTATTACAGGTTCCAATCCCTCAACCTTACAAAAACTCATTCTGGCTTTTAGCAATGAATTTCTGGTGAGTGATTTGGGTCCTCTCAGTTACTTTCTAGGTGTTGAAGTCACTTCCAGCAAAACTGGTTTTCATCTCTCTCAACGTCGATATATCGAAGATGTCTTAAAGAAATTTGGAATGACATATTACAATGAGTGTCTCACTCCTATGGCCACTACTCCTAACCTTTCCAATCACTTGGGCGATTTACTTGCTAAACCAGAAGAGTACAGACAAATTGCTTGAGCTTTGCAATATTTATCCCTTACAAGACCGGATATCTCTTTCTCCAACAACAAATTGTGTCAGTTTATGCATGCTCCCACTGATGCACATATGAAAGCCATGAAACGTCTGCTGCGATATCTTAAACATACAAAGAATCTGGGTTTGTTTATCTCTAAGCAGTTCACCACATCTCTTCAATGTTTTACAGACAGTGATTGGGCAGGATGCCTAGATGATTGTCGCTCTACCAATGGCTATGCTATTTACTTAGGCAAGAATCTCATCTCATGGTGTGCCAAGAAACAACCCACAGTAGCTCGGTCTTCCATAGAAAGTGAGTACAAAGCCATTGTTAACACTGCAGCCGAAGTGGTTTGGATTCGTTCTCTTTTACAAGATTTGGGGTTTTCTTCATCTATTCCGGCTACATTTTGTTGTGATAATGTAGGTGCTATCTACTTAACCTCAAATCCAAAATTCCATGCTCGTACCAAACACATTGAGCTAGACTATCATTTTGTTTGGAAACTCGTCGCATCAAATGTCATCAAAGTTGGTTTTATCTCCACCAAAGATCAAATTGTAGATATTTTAACCAAGCCGCTGCCTCATGCTCGATTTCTACTACTCCAAGATTTTCTGTCTGGGCAACGGCTTGCGGGGGGGTGATAGAGTATCTCAACAACCAGATAAATCTTCTCATTTGAATATAAATTCTGGATAACTAGATAACATATATCTGCATTTGTATCTCAAATCTCTGTGTATATATTGTACTTATCTCACACGAGAATATCAATGAAAACGCAAATAGAAAACCTCTTTACAGTGGAGTAGGCATCAATAGCTGAACCACTTAATCTCTCTTGTTCTTGTTACATTTATAGTGGCAACTCAAGAGCTGTTCTTTGTAGCAGAAAATTGGTCATGTTGTTATTTGTAGATTACAAGGTAAAGGAGAACATTCTTCTTATTTAGACTATTTCTTTTTTTGCTTATTGATCTTTTTGTTATGCTCCAGATAAGAAGATGAATATGAGGATAGAAGTTGCAGGTGGGAAGGTCATAAGTGGGATGGACCTTATGTTTTGGTGTTCTTGCAATATCAATGTCCATAGTGTAAATTTTATGATTCAACATAAGTTTAATGATGGTGTTTAGTAGTATACATATACTTGTAGTTACAGAGATTTAGTGTATCAAAATGAGTAACAAGATACATATTACAAAAGTCATATACTATCTAGACTTCTAGTAGCTGTAGTATCCTTAACACTCCCCTTCATGCTAATAGGAGTTAAACACATCATTAGCTTTTCTCTGTGACCTTCAAACTTGTGCTGAGAGACTGGTTTGGTGAGGAGATCTGTAACTTAATCATCAGTGGAAATGTATCAGACTTGAAGTTGCTTTTTCATAACAAGGTCATGGACAAAATGAAATTCAATTTCCAGATGGCGCGATAGAGTATGAAATATTGGGCTACCAGAAAGATTTGTAGCACCAATGTTATCACACCAAATCGTTGGAAATTTCGAGTGATTGAAGCCAATTTCTTTAAGAAGCGAAAGCAGTCATAATAACTCACTTGTTGTCGTGGCAAGAGAACGATACTTAGCTTCCGTAGAACATCGGGAAACTGCGCGTTGCTTTTTAGAGCTCCAAGTGACTAAATTTGGACCAAGATAGATCGCATAGCCTGATGTAGATTTGTGGTCAAGTTTATCGACTCCACGGTCAACGTCGCAATAAACAGACAAGGAAGAGTCGTTGGATTTCCATAAGTAGAACCTTATCGTCTTTGTTCAAGCAACACACCTTAAAATCTGCTTGACAGCAGTCCAATTTTCATATGTGGATTGGTGCATGTATTGAGACACGCGATTGACGGTAAAAGAAAGATCGGGGCGTGTTATTCACAAATACTATAAGCTTCCCACGATTTGACGATAGGCTGACAGATCAATGGGGGCGTGCAAGCACTATTGCTCGGTGTTAGTCGTTGGTCGAGGAGCAGAGGAATCGACAGGAGTTCCAATTGGTTTACATGCTTTCATGTTTGCGTCTGCCAGAATATTCGAGGCATATTTTGTTTGCATGAGTAGAGCACGATTAGAATTCCAATGCACTTCAATGCCAAGAAAATATGTAAGATCGCCCAATTCCTTCAAAGCAAACCGTTGTTTTAATTTGGAGATTATATCGTCAACAAATTGAAGAGAGAGCTTGTAAAGAGGATATCATCAACATAAATGAGAAAGCAGGCAGTAATCCCATACTGATAAGTATGAGAGCTGAAAAACCCATAGCATAATAATGTATCACGTAAACAGATGAACCAGGCACGTGGAGCTTGCTTTAGACCATAAAGAGACTTTTTCAATCAGTAAACAAAATCTGGACAGGTGGTGTCAATGAACCCAGTCAGTTGCATCATAAAAAAATCTTCATCAAGTGTACCATTTAAAAAGGCATTTCAAAAGTCAAGTTGTCGAGTAATCCAATTGCGAGGAATAGCAATAGATAAGATTAATCAGAGAGTAGCAGGCTTGATTACCGGACTATATGTTTCTCTGTAATCCAAACCAAGGCGCTAATTAAATTCTTTTACAACAAGGTGAGCTTTGTATTGAGATACTGACCCAACAAGGTGAGCTTTGTAGCTTGAGTTGTTGGAACAAGTTCCCAAGTACCATTCTGAATTAGAGCTTCATATTCGTCACACATCGCTCTTCACCAATGTAGACATTTGTTGGCTTGCGTGAAAGACGTGGAATTTTCATGATTGTCAAGAACCACTGCTATAAATTTGCATGGTTTAAGAGAGTCGGTTTGACTGTGAGTGATCATAGGATGTGTTTTGGTAATGATCGCTGGTGGGGAAGCTGATTGAGGTTGAGTGAGATCCACAATTAAGTTGAGTCCAAGAGACCCAGTGATGGCTGTTGATCGTGAGGCATGGAGGGTAGAGCGCAGAGTGCGCGGCTCTGGACTACTCGGAACGACAGCTGAAGGCGCAGGTTGCAAATGTGGCTGTGTCATTTAAGATGAGTGCAGACCTGATGTGCATGGTCGTGCAGCTTGGTTTGGTGTCGTTGATGAGGGCAGATGTGTAGAACCTTGTGGATTTGGAATGCACAGAGGTAAGAGGGGCGGCAACGCATTTGATTGAGAAGTATCATTTTTACCGACGAAAAATTGTATCTTTTTTTTGTCGAGTGTCACTTTGATGGAACGGTCTATGGATTGGCAAGGCAGACCTTGTAGATGTTCATCAACATCACCCCACACACATGTACATGCCATTAGAGGGGCAGCATTGTGTCTACATTTAAGAGCAAGCCTAATCACTATGAGCGTGCCTTACTAAAGTGTAACACTTACTTACAGCAGTAGATCGAGAGCCTGCAGCAGAAGTGGAAGGAGAATAGACACTTCATGAAGCAGATGTTGTGCTCTGGATCTACTCCTTCCACTTCACGCCATCCACTTCTATCGCCTCCCGATGATGACGCAACGCTTTGTGTAGTACACTTTTTATTAATAAAAGTATTAATATTTTGAATATTATTGTAAATATTTTATATTTATAATATATTCATTTTCCATTTCAAAAATTTACATTGCCTAATAAATTTTTATCCATAAAATTAAGTAAAATAAATTCAATTTGAAAATCTAGCAATAATAATAATAATAATAATAATAATAAAGAAAATATAATCAACAAAAAAAGGTTAGTCCATCACTAAATGCAACGATGAATCTCGTAGTTACCCATCACTGATATACCGACGATTTCTTGTCATCGCTGGACTTTAGCGATGCGCTTATTCCAGCCGGCGTTGCTGATATTAGCGATGATAGAGTTGATTGTCACAAATCAGTGATGGGTGTCTCGACGGATCGTTGTACACTTTAACTCACATCATCATTGTTTTGTCATTGCAAATCAGTGACAATGTCGTCGCTAAGAACAAATCAATGGACTTTTATGCAACGCTTTTGTCGTCGTTAAAAATGTTTCAGCGATGATAAATTTCTCCTATAGTGTATGCAGTGGCAATATGAATAAGTATATAAAGGTGAAATCGAAAGAAGTTTACAAAAATTTCAGAATTGATCGATCACAGAATAGAAATTCATATGCATTTGCACATACAATAGCAAGGTTGCCTCCAGTAAACACTGAATGTAATGATTTACAAATGGTTAACGTTCATATAGTGATGCAAAATAGTATGAAATAAAGTATAATGTTTTGTATTAAAATTTTAAAATAAATTTGCTGTCAACAATTATTTTCTATCTTACTAAGAAGACACATTTATCTTTTAAAAAAATTAAAATAATATTTTTTATCACAAAAGAAATTTTCAACTTCATTTTCAAACATAACAATAGATTCTATAACTATGACGATCTGGCAACAAAAGTACCTTTTTGGATAGACATTCATAACAATTTCGGTTGGGTTTTGATTGAAAAGACTTTTCAATGATATGGACAAAGGATCTAAGGGCAACACTAATAGGGATACCTAACCAACATATCATATGAAGGTTCAATATTTTGTAGTGCTTCATTTTTTATGAAGCACTTCAAAATTTATTAGGTGGCCATAATAACAGTATAAATTTTTTTATATGTTTTTAATGTGTGGTAGATAAAAGTGTAGTAATTGTGGGTCAATATAAAGTGGATGGACTTATGGAGAGGTTTATAGGATTAGAAAGATTTTAAAGAATTGAAATTTATATATAAAGAATTAGTAGAATATTGAGTTGATGAATCTATAATAATAATTGAAATTTATATATAAAGAATTAGTAGATGCCTGAAGATAGACAAACAGACAAGAACATAATAATAATTAATTCAACTTACAAGCTAGAGAAACAACAAAAACGGATACAAATTCGAATTTTTATTTTGGTTCAGAAATCATTTTTTAATTTTTTATTACCATATAAAAAACAATGAGAACATTATTAATCATGTACATTAAAAAGTGCAAGCAAGATGATTGATCTTTTATTTATTTGGCATTTCGAGAAGATCCACGGCTATAGTATACGTAAGTTCCAAGAGCTACCATGACCAGAAAAGCCACACCAACATTCACCATTGCTTGCCTATCTTCATTAACCTCCATTGAAAACTCCTTCACGTTCCTCTTTGCAGCATCAGCCACATCCTTCACTAGCTTAACTTTCTCACCAATGAACTCTTTATTTGCCTTGTCTTCACCATTCTCCTTTTTCATCCCATTACTTTTGACATCACCCAATGATTCTTTTCTTTTCTTGCTACTTTCCTTATCACCACTGCTTTCACCCACCATTTTTTCCTTTATTATCTTGCTACTTTCATCTTCTTGTGGGAAACTGGTATCGTCTTTCTGCTTATTAGTGGAATCTTTAGGTGGAGCAATTTTTTCAGTTGTTCTATCTTGACCCTTTTTAGGGGTTCGGTCCTTCGAGCCGTCTGGAGCCGAAGAGCTCTGAACAACCTTCTGTGGTTTGGGTTCAGGAGAAGATTTTTGAGTATTATCAGCAGAAACAGCAGCATTTTCATCAGCTTGTTTAAGCGCAGTTGTTGAAGGAGGTTCTTTTAGAGGAGGTGGTGGTGGAGTAATCTTTTGCGGTGGTTTGGTTTCGTCTAAAATCACAATAGGTGGTTGAGGTGTGGTGGCGGGTTTTGCTTTGGGCATTGTGAGAGTAAGGACTCCAGTTTTGTAGGTGGCTTCAATTTTGTTGACATCACAGTTCTGTGGGACTGGAAATCCTTGGTTGAATCGACTCCACTTTTTGTTGACGATTGGTCTCTCCCCATTTACTCTGATCATTCTGGTAGATTGCACATATGTGATCCTAATTTGCTCTTTCTTAAATTCTGCAAATTTGTGCATGGAGGAAAAGCAAATGTGTTAATGAGCTTATATTAAAACATAAAGTTTCCATTTCATGATTTTCATAAAAATCAGACCAAGTGAAAAGGAAATTTGAAATTTGTTAAAGATACCACGAGCAGTTATAACATCTGAACACCAATCTTGTCGAATTTTTCTGTGAAAAAGAGGAAGAGAAGAAGAGAAATGATGACCTGAGGGAAGATAAAGAGCAAGAATATGAGAACCAGTTTCTTCCTTCCATTCGAATTTGGGAAGAAAATCCTCATACTGAACAGGAGTAGATGTTGGTGACCTAGCTGCCATTTCTTATGATGGTTTTGCTGATATGTTTACAGCAAAATTATGTTAAGAAGAAGATGAATTTATATTAGATTGTGAAGACATAGATACATTTAAATTAGATTCTTGAGTTTCTTAAAGATGCAACAATTCTTTATTGGTTGATGAAGGTCTCTGATGTGTTAAATTCAGACATATTAGGATGAATATGGAAGTGGTATAACCTGTTGGATAAACAAAGTTGTTCTTTGTTTGTGTTATACTCATCAGCTCTTTATCTGGATGTATGCATGTGTTTATCCAAATATAATCCTATAGGTGAATGCGTTTTATGAAGAATTTCAAGCACATTTTTCTTATTGAAGTTTCGCTTACAAGGAAATCCCTGCACGACACGAACATTTTTTATGATATCAAGAAAGGAAGAATTATAAAATGATTTTCATTTGAGATATTATATAATATTTTATAGTGTATTACGTAAAATTATGTAATTTTTATTTTTTTGTTATATAATAAAAATATAACTTTTTATTATGTAAATAAATGAACGTATCAAATGAAAATTTATAAAATTTAATAGTTGTAAAGATGAACTCACCAATAATAGATAAAAAAAATATTTTATAGATTCTCACCCAAAAAAATACCAAAAAATAGGTTGATGAATTAATTATTTTTCCTTTAATGAGTTAATTTACGGAACAGGGGCAAACGTAGTTATATTATATTAGAGAGAGAATTATATGTTTTAAATTGAATTATATATATAGTATTTGTGGATATGATAACGTATGCGATAATATTTTGGGAAAAAGACATATATTTCATTTTAAAGTTTAAGATTTCCTATTTTAAACATACCGATTAAATTATTCTTTTAAATGACAGCTTTTAAAACTTATGACTAAAATACCATCTTATATAATAATAACAAAATTTTATCTTCATACTAACCTAAATAATTTTGTCAGCCTCCTCCCTATTTCTTTCTTTCTTTTGTACTTCACGCATCCCACCTCTTAGTAATCTCAAATCGAAATATTCATATAACATTCATCTCTCCGGCTTAAATTTCCGACGAAAAGTTCTTTCCATAATCTTTGTTCCTGAAAGACATCTGTGATCACAGATTATTCTATGAAGTTTTCAATTGAAAATGATTACCAAAAGATCTTCACAACTCTTTTTTGGAACTATATATCTATCATTTCTTTTTCTCTTTAGATACCTGTCCGATCGATGATGCAATTTGATTTTACGTTATCTAACAAAACTTAAGGAAACTTGATTATTTTCTGTTATTATTATTCGTGGATAGACTGTGGATAAAGCGTGGATAATCTGTAAATAAGGTCTGTATAGAATGGCGGCTAGGGTTTTCAGTGACACATTTATGTGTTGACTGCTATATGTGTGGATAGTTTGTGGATATGTTGTGGATATTTATTATATGTGTGGACGCTTTGTGAATATTTACAAAAAATCAATATCTACGACATATCCACAACGCATCCACAAATTGATTAATTTGTAGATGTTTTGTGGATATATTGTGGACATTGTTAAAAAATTAAAATCCACAATATATCCACAATGCCACCACAAAAAAATCAATGTGTGGATGTTTTGTGGATTGTCGTGAAGAAGTGACATGTGGTGGTATAGGTTTTGATATAATATGGACTCAAGTCCATTAAACCTAATTACATAAATAAAATAATAAAAAATAATATTATTAATATTATTTACTAAATTAACTCTAATTAATTGTGTTTACATTATTTACTAAATTAACTCTCATTAACTGTGTTTACATGTCTAATTACGTGATTTCCTCTATCAACTCTATAAATTAAGGTCCTTTCCATTCATTGATGGGAGCTCTCTCATTCTTTTGACTCTATCAAAGTTCTATCAGAATACATAGTGACTTGAGTGTCGGAGCGTCACCCAAGGACTAACCGGCCTCACCTTCATCTCATTTTGCAGGAGTTGAAGCGCACCTGACCCGTTCGGGACTGAGCTTAATTACACTTATTGTGGTTGCGGATTCGAGGCAACAACAGTAGTACTAATTATACTATAACTGTATAAAGAATTATCTTTGAGTCCAATTCATAGAACAATTTCAACTTAAAAAAAAAATCTTTCTTTCCTTAAAATGGTTTTCCAAGATCTAAATCAGGAAGTCATAATCCCGTAAACTACGTTTTTTCAGGAGCAAAAGCAAGCAACGCTTGGGACACGTCTCTCCCTCTAGGTGGAACGCTTGTGGAGTTTTTCATAGAAAATTTATTTAATTTTTTTTTATTTTTTGTTTAAAGATGAAATTTGGATTTTTATTTTTTAATTGAATTTGAATAATTTACTTGAGATTTGGGTGAAAAAGTAGAACTTCTATGGTATGAGAGTAAAAGAGGCACTCTGGACTACTAATGTAGCAGTACTAAAAAATAAGAACTTTATATGACTCAAAGCAAGACTTTCAATTAAACTGAAAATTCAATACTTTGAGTAGAATGAATGTTAAATTTTTTTGTTTATTTGATATTATTTCATCGATTTGGTTTATCTAAACTCCACAAAATTAAAAAGATGAAAAGAAACCAGCCCAATTCCTTTAAGTTGATTCATCCAAATTTGTTTTGCTGGTCTATGACAAAGTAAATATATTACTGAGGAAATTAACATACCCCTCAAAATGATCCTCATTATGAGAGTTTCAATTTCATCGCTATACTCTTTGTTTAAACTCCATGGAACCAACAATATGGAATCTGAAAGCTCATCTACCACCAAGGGATCGAATGTTTTAGCACTAGTGCCATAAACATGAAATAGAAAGAAGATTTAAATAAAAATTTCATATTATTTTAGTGTATGCTGTCGATGACAGCTACGTGATAGCACTTATAGTGTTGAACCAATAACAATCATTGAGCTAAAATGGAAGAAAAGCTAAAATCATAATGTTAGGTTGAATTGATTTTTTAAAGAGATTTGGACTCATGAGAAGTATAAGTTTAGTTATTCTGTTTGGGTAGTATATATTTGGTTAAATACTATACGAGTAGTTGAGTTATACTAAGTCTAAAATATGATTTTTGTAAAATCTATAGATTGTGGCTTGTATTTTTCTCTTGTAAGTCTTTGTTGCTTTCACCCTTTGGTGACTGATGATAGAATAACTTGTTCTCCGCCCGTGGAGTAGGTCGTATGGATTGAACCACATAAATTCCAGTGTGTTCTCTTGTTTCGCATTATATTTCTATTGCGTAATTTTCTGATAAGTGGTATTAGAGCTATGGACGTGTTTCGTGGAGGGCAATTGAAGGTGAAGAGAAGTTACCAGTGGAATTAACGGTAATGCAGAAAGTCATGATAGAGACGATCTTATTCTATACAGTCTGGAAGATAAAGTCCTGAGTGAGGTAGCTGATAGAAATACTGTTAGCAAATGCTAGAGCATATGTATCAATAATCTGTTCTCTGCCCGTGGAGATGGTTGTACGGATCGAACTACGCAAATTTCTTTGTGTTCTCTTGTTTCCGCATTATACTTCTATCGTGTAATTTCCTGACAAGTGGTGTCAGAGCTAGGGGCGTGTTCCATGAAAGCGATTGAAGGTGAAGAGAAGTTACCAGTGGAATTGACGATGACATAAAAAGTCGTGATGGAGACGGTGTAACGCCCTCCATTTTATGTAAATTTTCAAAATTTAAATAGAATATTTAATAAATGTATGAATAAATTTTTCGAAAAATATTTTAATTATTAATCAGTGGGGAGTGTAGGACGTTGTGTGGATTAAAAATTTATCGAGGTTAGTTCAACCGAGAGAGAGAAAATCGAAAGGAAGATAACTTTGTAGTGCCGAGGGTAAAATCGTCAACCCGAAACTATATATATACTCACATAAGTCTATCTC
>CANYCX011483873.1:0-30435 GCA_948193385.1 Breynia disticha f. nivosa | reverse complement strand
GGCCGCTTGATAGACAAGATTGGGAAGAGTGTGGCTGCACCCGAATGAAATGATTAGGTCATTTATTCAAACTTATAAATTTTGTCATAGAGATTAAGAAAACGTGATTTAGCACTAAGTAAGGGTGTTTGGGACATGCCTTATACCAATCATGATATCGGAGATCAAGGGATGAATTTAAATTGTAGTAGGGTTGTTGACACCGCTTGTCAGCTATTTAATTTAGGGTGATCATAGTATCTTACTAGAGACAGCCTATGATTTATGAGTTATTAAACTCTGTCTTTCTTAAATAGTCTTATAGATCACACGTGGATGATGGAAAACAAAAAAGGGTATTTTTAGTTTTTCACCTTAGGTTAAAATACGGCTATATGGTCGGATCGGGCATTTGGGCCAATTTTGGTAATTGGGCCCGAGATGGATGAGAAATATTATTTCTTACATGATTTTAAGACAAAGGTTATTTATTAAATATGATGTCTTAAGTGAAAATATGTAAGAAGATAAGAGAGAGAAAATTTAGGAAGTTTGTCTTAAATTAAGACAAGATTATTGTTTGATAAATTAAAAGATAAATTTTCTTATTTATCCACACTAAAATCAGGGCACATGGGTGCTTATTTTAAAGGATTTTTATTTTAATTAAAGACTTAAGAAAGTCCTAATGGGATTAGGATTCTTAAGTGTTATAATAAACTAAAACTCTTGTCTTTAAAAAGAACCAAAACCCTAGTTTTTCCACATGAGAATTCGTCCCTCAAACACTCCCATTCAGCCGTGAGTTCGACCTAAAAATCAAGAGAGAATTTTAGGGTTTTTCTAAGAGAAACGTGAGAAAAAAGAGTTTGGTCATAGGATTGATCAACGTGGTGCTCTTCATTCCGCAAGATTCTCATCCGATTTTGGCAGAAAAGGTGATTCGATTTACTTTTTGTGCTAGTACACGTTTGTGCTAATCCATATGTTAGTTTTGTAGAGGAATCATATCTGGGATTCTTTCTCAGTGTCACCAAGGTCGTCTCGAAGTATTTCAAGGTGATAGTTTACTGTTCTTTGGCTACAGAACCCACGACCTTGAAGGAGATTCATCAAAGTAAGTCTTTTCTTTTAAAGTTTACGTTTTTCTATCAACTAGTTATCAATTATGAATGAATATATGTGTTTCTTGAAATTTTGGTGATGATCTTGGACGCTTCTGATATGTTCTTGAATGTTTTTACGTTTCCATTAGTTATAGAACATGTTAGAAAACCCAACAAATATGAATGAAATTAATGTGCATTATGGGTCCTATCATCCATGTTGTAATTCTCTTTTCTATTTGCCTTCTTTGCCATATTTTTTTTATCAATTCTCAACTCAAATGGCTGCAACTCGAAGGTCATTATAATTAGACCAAGCAACCTTGGTAATATGCCTTCTGATATCACTTTTAAACCATCCTCAATCTACTACATTTTTATCTTTCAATCAGCATTAAAGATGTGGCATAGTAGGAGCATTAAATAAAATTCACTTTATACTCTTCCACTACCATTGTTTGTTGCTTCAAAGCTAGAAACTTGTTCTATTTAGGATCTTTATGTATCTTAAGAATATATCTACCCCTGAACTCTTAAAGAAAATCTTCCCAAATTAGCATAGGAGGTTGCACAATTAAAGTTGGGACAGTCTTCCACTAGTTGTAAGCTTTTCCTTGTAACAATGAAATGGTAAAATCCACTTTGTTTTTATTTTTTCACTTTATCTTATTAAATGCTCACTCTATTCTTTTTAACCAGGTTTTTACCTTTTTCTAGATCGCTTATTTTGTGAAAATAGCTTCTCCTAATTTCATTAGTTCCTTAAAAGTTTTGGTTATGCCTTGATAAGGTTCAACTAATCTTTTGCTTCTATTTGTTTATATCTAAGGTTTTTAAGGTCAGTGCAAATGAAACTTCTATAGACTTGTGGGATACAAATGCATCTTCTCTCTCTTGTGATCCATATGAATATGCCATGTTCCTATTGAATGAAATGAAAATAAGACTCACACCAAACACATACACAATTGTCAATTTAATATGCAATAATAAAGTATGAACATTTTCCCTAAGAACATTTCCCTACTCTAATAACAAATTAAAATAGCCCACTCTTCCTATGACATTATCTTATAGATTAATGATTAAATTCTTTATATCCATTATGAATAATTATTAAATTTCACTATAACTTAAAAAATTTCTCATTTAACCATTCATTGATTGATTACTAGTGTGTATAATCATTATTATCTTTTATAGCATTACACAATTTGTGATATGACATGTGTAAAATGAGAGAAAAGATTGTATCTAGTGATAAAAACTCATACAAAAAGCTATGTCACGCCCAAATTTAAATACGTCATTTTCAAATAATTTATGATTTTGGCAACCATTTTTTTTCTTTTAAAATAGTTTATCAAGCCAAAAATAAAGATGAACAATCATGCATTCATTAAACCCAGCCCAATGTTATCCAAATACAAACCAAATGTAAATATGTGGAAGCAATTTTTTTGATTTAAAACAATGCATGAATCATCTATCTATACTATCAGATATATAGATGTACAAAATGCAAAAGTGTACAGTCCAAAATATACTAAGAGCCATGACCTCGGTGATGTATCGCACTTCTAGTATCCATAAAAAACACAAGTCCTGCAGTACTATCCACGTGCACAATCACCACAATCAACAAACAAGTGAGTAAGTAATTACTCAGTAAGCACTTTTAACACAATTACCAAAGTAGTTAATGCATAAGTACTCATTCTTTATTATGTTTTACGTACATTATGCAATACGACAATCATCCCTACTTAACCTCTATCATTTCTGTTCTTCAATTACTTAACTTGGCAACAACATTCAATACATTATCCAAATATTAGGTCTATTACTATTTCTCTTCCTTTTCAATATATTCTGTTTTACTATGTTCAGTGTAGGGAACGGGCTAGAGAACGGTTGGGTCAGCCCGTTCCTTTGACCGTTCCATCCTTCTATCCAAGTAAGTAAGACCAAAAAGTTTAGGGAACAATTTTTGCAAACCATTTTCCAACCCGTTCTACCCTTCTGTCCAGGTCAGTCAGACCAAACGGTTTGGGGAACAGTTTTGAGCAAATCCTTTCCAACCCCTTCTGACCTTCTGTCCAGGTTAGTAAGGCGAAACGGTTTGGGGAACGATTTTGGGCAAACTGTTTTCCAACTTGTTCTGACCTTTTGGAATCTTCTGTCCAACAAAATAGCTTGGGAAACAAATCGGTGAGGCCGTTTCCAAGGCTGTTTTGACCTACTGTTTCAAGAAAAATAGCAGTTATTAACGTACAACCTTTCATTAACACATTTTCATAAACATCCCTGAAACACATATCAATCACACACACCACTATCAACTCATTTCGACCATAACATTAACATTTAAGCATCAATTCTATTTATATGGCAACATAAACATAATACTCAATCCATACACATGATATTCGTAAAGTAAGGATGAATGCACAATGCAATGACAATGCATTTTCATACAATATGCATGCCATAGGGTCTTCAATTTTTCCTCGGGCCCAGCCCGACATCTAGCTTTTGCCCGAAATCATCATCAGCTCAAGCATCATCGAGCTCCCACTTGGAATATACCTCGGGCACAACTCGACATCAAGCTCTCTTTTGGAATATTATCAGACCAATTCTGACACCGAGCTCTCGCCTGAAATCTCATGGCAATGTGTCACACAATTATAGAAATGCAACACATTAACACATATGTTATTCATTAAGGCCACTCCAATCTCAATGAAATGTCATGCCATATATTTTCTCTTTTTTGTTTTTGCAAGTATCAAAATTCAAGCATTTCATATGAGTTTAATATCATATTTCACACATCACGCTCTCATTATTATCATCAAATCAAAACCACATCATAATCTCACAAACATAAATTCACATTATCATATTTCCATAGCAATTCTAGATTTACCATCCTCAGTACGAGAACTCATCATAAACCAAAACACAAGCTCACAACATACCCATCAAATGCATATCACAAATCACTATAAAGTATCATTTTCACACAATCATACAATTCACATCAATATTATACAAGTACAATTTAAGACTCATGCTTGCTACCATCTTTACAAATGCACATTTATCATGTATGTTTAACCATACAGATGCAAGACATACAATGGTAAGTGTAAATTGCACTTACCTTAAAATCCTGCAAAGTCGGCTTTCGGGTCAACTGTAGTCCAAATCTTGCAACTCAACTCCTATAACATCATTATCATAAAATATGTAAATAAACTACTTTTACATATCAATTAAGTTATTTAAGACTTTTAATTAAGCAAACCCCTAATTTTTCTCTTAACCACAAACCTTAACTCCCACATTATCATATATTTTCTGAATTAACTCTTAAAACCCATCAATATTGTTCACATTATACTTAATAAACACAAATCCCCTTTAATCTCACAATCTTACACTATTTAAACATAAATCCCCCAATTCAAACATAAACCATCTCCTTCTTTTCTCTCAATCTCACTTAGAACAAATTAAAAACTCACACATTCCTTATACCTACACAAATCCCACACAACCCACACTAAATCCACTCTAAAAACACAAAAATTTCATTTAAGATTAAGAACTTACATTTCTCTAAGTTGCCTTAAACTCAAGAATGCTCCCAATGGGTTGTCTTTACCTGAAATCTATGGAAATGTAAGAATGATGGGTTAGGATTTGTGTTTGAGAGGGCCTATCAATGATTCTCTAGGGTTTAGAGGCGTCTTCTTTCGACTATGGTTATAAAATGATGTTTCTCTATCTCTTACTCTTCTTAAATACGCTTCTATTTCAAATTCCTGTCAGAGTGAAATGGTTTGGCAAACAAGCTACCCACACCGTTTGCCTGCCAATTTTCCCCTTATGGAAGCAAAACTTGGATTCGTTGTCAGCATTCAAAATGGTTTGGGGAATGGTATGCATTGCCCGTTCTCCAAGCCGTTCTAACCTACTGTTTTCATATTTTTGCTAAGTTTTCAGAAATATTTTTTTTGGGCATTACAACTCTCCCCCTTTGGAAATTTCGTCCGCAAAATTTGAACAAGCTAAGTTCTTTCACATAACAACTAAACATCCAACACAAAGCACTTAACTTTAAAATAACCGTGAGGATTGAAAACATACCTCAATGTCGTCAGGCCTCTAGTTCCTTTAGAAAGAGATGTGGATACCACTCTCTCATATCACTCTCTACCACCTAGGTAACCTCCTTAGGCATGTGGAAACTCCACTTCACCTTTACCATCGGAATCTCTCGATTCCTCAACTGTCGGATCTATCCATCCTATACCTCCACCGGTTCCTCCTCATAGGTCAGATTCTCTGCAATCTCCAACTCTGGTGCTCTAAGCACACGGTTGGGGTCTGATGAGTACCTCCTCAGCATGGATACATGGAAGACATTGTGGAGTCAGGACAACTCCTTTGGCCACTGAAGTCTATAGGTAAGTGGTCGAACTCTCTCTGTGATCTCGTAGGGACCCACTTACCTCAGACTCAACTTTCCTCTCCACCCGAATCTAATCATTCCTCTACATAGTGAAACTCAGAGGAAAACCCTATCTCCAACCTCATACTCTATCTCTCGATGATACTGATCAAAATAGTTTTCTGTCTGTCCTGGGCTACTACATACATCTCTTTATTACATTTACCTTCTCGAGGGTTTGCTAAACTAACTCTAGCCCCCTCAATCTGTCACAGGCCCTCGACATCCCAATAGGCTGGACTCTAGTACCGCCTCCCATATAAGGGCTCGTATAGTGCCATACCGATGCTCGAGTGATAAATGTTGTTGTAGGAAAACTTTATCAATGGTAAGTGATCATCCCAGTTACTCTATAACTCTAGCACACAAGCCCTCATCATGTCATCTACTGTTTGAATGGTCCTCTTTGGCTGACTGTCAGTTTGAGGATGGAATGCAGTACTAAACCTTAACCTGGTACCCATCCTACAAAATCTGCCAGAAATGTGATATGAATCTCAGATCTCGATCTAATACTATCGACATTGGAACACCATGTAACCTCACTATCTCAGCAACATACAAGCCCACAGCTTGTCAAGTGTATCATCCTGTCGTATTACTAAGAAATGAGCTGATTTTGTCAACCTGTCAACTATGACCCAAATTGCATCATTATATCTAAACGTCCCTGGTAATCCCACAATGAAGTCCATAGTGATCTTCTCCCACTCCCACTCAGAAATCTCCAATGGCCTCACCTGTATATTAGCTAACATCTGCCTCTCAATCAAATATAACTGAACTCTGAGCTCTCTCAATGAGAATAAGGACTCTTCTGGTATGTAACAAAACCCTCATCCTCTCTCCCTTTCCTGTTCAATGTGTCGGTGACCACATTCACCTTTCCCAGTGGGTAATCAATAGTACAGTCGTATTCTTTAAGCAGCTTAATCCACCGTCTCTGTCTTAAAATCAACTCCCACTGAGTAGTAATGTACTTGAGACTTTTGTGATCCATAAAGATCTGGAATGTCTCTCCTTACAAATAGTGCCTCCACACTTGCAGAGCGTGAATAATCGTAGCTAACTCCAAGTCATGAGTAGGATAGTTAACCTCATTCAATCTCAACTGTCATGAGGTATAAGTAATAACCCCTCCATTCAGCATCAACACTCCACCCAAACTTGCTTCAGACTCGTTCGTATACACTACAAATCCACATCTCAGCATCAGTAACATCAGAACTGGAGACTCTACCAATCTCCTCTTCAACTCCTCAAAACTCGACTAACACTGTTCATTCCAAATGAACATAACACCTTTCTTTAGCAATGAAGTCATCAAACTAGCCAATCGAGAGAAGTCCTCAATAAACTGTCTATAATACCCTGCCAAACCTAAAAACACCGCAGCTCTATCACATTCCTAGGAGCTTCTCATTCCTGCACTGCCTTAATCTTACTCGAATCCGGCTTAAAACCCTCTGCAAAAATCACGTGACCTATGAAGACCACCTCTGACATCTAAAATTCACATTTACTAAACTTGACGTACAACTCTTTTCCTTTAATAATCTAGCACTACCTAAGGTGTCCCTCGTGCTTCATTTTATCCCTCGAGTACACCAGTATGTCATCAATAAAAACCACTACAAACTAATCTAAGTAAGGCTAGAATATAGTTTGTTCATCAAAGTCATAAAGGCTATTGGTGTGTTGGTCAGCCTGAAAGGCATTATAGTAAACTTGAAGTGCCCATATCGTGTCCTGAATGCCATCTTAGGTATCAAACTCTCCTCTACCCGTAATTGCCAATACCTTGAATTTAAGTCGATCTTAGAAAACATCGTTGCTTCCCTCGGCTGATCAATTAAATCGTCAATCAGAGGCAATAGATGCTTGTTCTTCACTATTAACTTATTCAATTCGCAGTAGTCGATGCATAAATGCATACTCCCATCCTTTTCATGATAAATAATACTAGTGTGGCCCATGACGGCACACTCGATCAAATAAAACCTTTCTTCAGAAGCTCCTCTAACTACTGCTTTAATTCCAGTAACTCTACTGCTGCTATCTAGTAAGGTGCCATTTAAACTAGCATTGCCCCCAGTACTGTCTCAATCTCAAAATCCACCTCTCTCTAAGGTGGTAATCCTAGTATTTCCTTGAGAAATACCTCAGGAAAATCTCTCACTACCTCCACATGCTTCACTCCCAACTCGGCCCTATTCAAATCTACCACACAAGCTAGAAAGGCTTCACACCCATCTCTCATCAACTGCACTGCCATCATCGCTGAAACTAAGTAAGAAGCAATGACCTTCCGCTCACCTACTAATAATACTTTTCGATCATCCTTTACCTCAACTACAACTTCCTTCGCATAGTAGTCCACTGCTGCTCCACTCGTATATAGACATTCCATACCCAATCTCAAACTCTGTCATTCGTAAGACTATCAAGTTTGTCACATATTCAAGTTCACCAATCTTCAGTTTATAATTCTTCAACACATATTTTACCATCGCAGTCCCTCAAGATGGCATAAAAATCATAACCATATAGCCTAAAGGCTCTACGCTACCCCAACCTGCTCTACCACTGATTTACTAACAAAAAAATAAGTGAAACCCAGGTCAATTAACACCAATAAATCATGTAAAAAGAGGAAAATCGTACCAATGATGACGTCCAGATTGGCTGCTGCCTTATCTCGTGTCATAGCATAGACACGAGCATGGGTTGCTACCATGGACTGAGAAACTGCTCCTCTTCTAGAGGTGGTACCTGTTCTATGCCCTTCTCTCCCTTGGTCTTCGTTGATTGTGGTAGTTGGCTTGTTGTCTCCCATACTACTCTATCTAGAGACACCCCCTCCCTATTGTCCTCCTCTCTTTGGGCACTCTTAGGAAAAATGTCCCAGCTGCTGGCAACTATAGCAAAGGGATCAGGTATCTCCTCTAGTATATGTAACTTCGGTAAAGGGAAGTAAGAGGTCGAAAAAAATGACCTCTCCCACTCAATGCTACTTCTCTCCCACTCTTCGCTCTTTGGGAGAGTTTGTTTCCCCACCTACACCTCGGGATGCTCTGAAGGCAGTCCTTTGATGTCCCCCTACTAAGCTAGAACTGTCAAAAACCTTTTGTCTCTTAACCTCTACGGCCCTCCTCGGCCAGTGGCTCCTCTACCCTGATGGTAGTCTCTAGTAAACTCTGATAGCTGGATGGCTTCATCGCGACCTGGGTATGGATATTAAACCGCAACCCCGCTCAAATCTGTCCCTCAATTGCTGGTCAGTAGCAACATCCTCCAGCGCATATCGAGAAAACCTGGTGAACACTGCCTCATACTCTTTCACGATCATATCTTTCTATTTAAGCTCTAAGAACTCAATCTTCTTATTTGTACGGTAAAGTGGAGGAGTATATTTATCCACAAAGAACCTCTGAAAGTCCTCCTAAGTGAGTTTAGGAGAGTTGTGCTGACTCCCTGGAACCATCTCCCACCAATTCCAAGCCTCTTTCTATGAAAGTAAGGTAGTGAACCTTAACTTCTGCTCTAGATTACACCTCATGTGGTTTGGAATCCGCTCTATCTGCCTAAGCTAATGCTTCGCCTTCACCGAATTATTGGTGCCTTCAAAGAGTTTGACACCCTGCTTCCTCACCTCCCCAAATTTCCTGTCGATATTAAGCCCCTGTTGACCCCCAACTTCTCCTTGCCCCCTAGTCATCATCCTCTGCACCATCTCTCAGAAAGGCGCGTAACCAGGGTCATAGGGTGTACGACAGCTGGTGGAGGGCTGCACATTAGGCGTTGGGGTAAATCCCTATCCGTGCACCGACTCCTACGGCCCTATGGCGTAGTCGTACGATACGTTATCGATGGGCTCCATCCTAGAAAATTCACAATTTCAATTCATTTATTTTTGCATAATATGATGCAACTGAAAACACTTTTGGCACAGTCCACAAGGAAACTAATCCTTACTCTGATACCATTAAATATCACGCCAAAATATAAATAGTTCATTTTCAAATAATTTATGATTTTTGAAACCATTTTATTCTTTTAAAATAGTTTATCAAGCTAAATATAAAGATGAAAAATCATGCATTCATTAAATCTAGGCCGATGTTAGCCAAATACAAACCAAATGTAAATATGCAGAAGCAATGGTTTTTGGTTTAAAACAATGCATGAATCATCTATTAATACTATCAGATGTATAAATGTACGAAATGCAAAAGTATATAGTCTAAATATACTATGAGCCATGACCTCGGTTATGTATCGCACTTCTAGTATCCATCGAAAACACAAGTCCTACAGTACTAGCAACGCTTTGCACAATCGCCACAATCAACAAATACGTGAGTAATTAATTACTTAGTAAACGCTTTTAACAACTTACCAAACTATTCCCTATTTAACCTCTATCATTTCTATTATTTAATTCCCTAACTAGGCAACAACCTTCAAGACATTATCCAAATATTAGGTCTATTACTGTTTCTCTTCCCTTTCAATATGTTCTATTTTACTCTGTTCAGTGTATAGGAATGGGCTGGAGAACGGTTGGGTCAGCTCGATCCTCCGGTTGTTCCATCGTTCTATCCAAGTCAGTAAGACCAAACAGTTTGGGGAACAGTTTTGGAAAACTGTTTCCCAACCCTTTTTTACATTCTGCCTAGGTCAAGAAGACCAAACAGTTTGGGGAACAGTTTTGACAAAAACAATTTCCTAACCTGTTCTGACCTTTTGTCCAGGTCAATAAGACCAAACGGTTTGGGGAACAATTTTGGGCAAATTGTTTCCCAACCATTCTGACCTTCTGGAATCCCTTGTCCAATAAAATGGCTTGGGAAACAGTTTGGTGTGCCCATTTCTAAGCACGTTTTGACCTGCTGTTTCCAGAAAAAACTATATCAATTAACATACAACCTTTCCTTAACACCTTTGCACAAATATGCCTCAAACACATATTAATCACACACACCACTATCAACTCATTTCAACAATAACATTAACATTTAAGCATCCATTCTCTTTCCATGGCAACATAATACTCATTCCATACACATGAGATTTGTAGAGTAAGGATGAATGCATAATGTAATGCTAATGCATTCTCATACAATATGTATGCCTCAGGGTCTTTCATTTTTCCTTGGGCCCAGCTCGACATCGAGCTTTTACGTAGAATCATCATCGGCCCATCCCTGCATCTAGCTTTCGCTTGGAATATCCTCGGACCTAGTTCAGCATCGAGCTCTCGCCCTGAAACTCACAGCCACGTGTCACACAATTATGCAAATGCAACACATGAACACATATGTTATTCATTACGGCCATTCCAATCTCAACGAAATATCATGCCACATATTTTCTCTTTTCTGTTTTTATAAGTATCATAATTCAAGCATTTCACATGAGTTTTTCAATATCATATTTCACACATCACGCTCTCATCATTATCATAAAATCGCAACCACATCATAATCTCACAAACATAAATTCGCATTATCAGATTTCTATAGCAATCTGACATTTTCCATCCTCAATACGAGAACTCATCATAGCCCAGAGCATAAGCTCACAACATACCCATTAAGCACATATCACAAATCACTATAAAGTATCATTTCACCCAATCATACAATTCACATCAATATCATACAATTCCAATTTAAGACTCATGCTCGCTATCATCTTGACAAATGCACATTTATCATGTATGTTTAACCATAAAGATGCAAGCTATACAATGGTAAGTGTAAATTGCACTTGCCTCAAAATCCCGCGAAGTCGGCTCTCGGCTCAACTCCGGTCCAGATCTCACAACTCAACTCCTATAACATCATTATCATAAAATATGTAAATAAACTATTTTGACATATCAATTAAGTCATGTAAGGCTTTTAATTAAGCAAACCCCTAATTTTTCTCTTAACCACAAACCCTAATTCTCACATTATCGTATATTTTTTTAATTAACTCTCAAAACGCATCCACATTGTTCATATTATACTCAATAAACACAAATGCCCCTTATTCTGACATTCTTACACTCATTAAACATAAATCCCCCAATTCTAACACAAACCATCTCATTCTCTTCTCTCAGTCTCACTAAGAACAAGTTAGAAACTCACACATTCCATATACCTACACGAATCCCACACAACCCACACTAAATCAACTTTAAAAACTCAAGAATTCCATCTTCCATCTAAGATTATGAACTTACCTTGCTCCAAGTTGCCTTAAACGCAAGAATCCTCCCAATGGGTTGTCTTCGCATGAAATCCATAGAAATCTAACCATGATGGGTTAGGATTTATGTTTGAGGAGGTCTAGGAATGTTTCTCTAGGGTAGCATTTTCTGCCAGTTTGGGTGATTGAATGGTGTTTTGCTCTCTCACTCTTCTCAAATATGCTTCTATTTCAAATTCTCACCAGAGTGAAACAGTTTGGTGAACGACCAACCCACACCATTCGCCTGCCCATTTTCCCCTTCTGGCAACACAACTTGGATTTGTTGTCAACATTCCAAATGGTTTGGGAAACGGTGTGCACTGCCCGTTCTCCAAGCCATTCTAACCTATTGTTTTCACATTTTCCTAAGTTTTTGGTTATATTTTTTGGGGCATTACACCTATGTATACATATGCAAAATGAGAGAGATAGAGAGAAGATTGTTAAAGTTACAACTGGCCTACCTATGCAAAACTCATGGAATGCTCTACTATTTCATTGTCTCTACTCTATCTAAGTTAAAAAAACAAAAATGATTTAATGAGCTACAAACTCTATGAGTAAATAGTCTTAGTTCTTAAATTCATCGAAAAATGAATTAATAATTATTATCCAATATTCACATATGTGAAATGAAAGTTCTGTTTGATTTTTCAATGACTAAGTGATTCATTGAATCAGCTATACTTACCTCTTGAATGACCTAAATTAACATTCATACTTACCTCTCGCCAATAGCTTTGTAAGAGGATTAGTTACATTGTTTTCACTTACTACTTTGTTTATACTTACATCCCCTTTCTAGATAATCTTTTGAATAAGATGATATCGCCTACGTATGTTTTTGAATTTTTTATGGGAAAGAGGCTCCTTATTGTTAGACCAATGGTGGTGAACATTAAATCCTTTTCATATTTTGATAATGATGGAAAACAATGAGCTTGAAAAATATTAATCTGAAGGCTCAAGATGATTCATGTGTTAAGTTGTTTTTAAACAAAATTAAGATGTTGCTCAAAATTCTGGGTTTGGCCAAATTTTGGTCAACTAATATGTAGATTAGTCGACCAAATGAGCAATGAATCTCGATGAACCAGACTAGACCTTTAATTACTCGACTAATATGGATATTAATTGACCAAAGCTCATTAAAGGTAAATTAGTCAACCAGTTGATTATTTTAGTCGACTAATACATGTCTTGTAGTCAAAAATCAAGTGAAATGGCTAGTTATGAAAAGATAACAAGTTACTCAACTAAAATGAAATTTTAATGGACCAAATCTAAACCTACGTGAAGTAATAATCACAAGATCAGACTAGACTTGTAAGAAATCAAAATTCAAACATTTGAATTAGAAGGAAAGAATCTTAGTCATCCAGAACAACAAGTTAGTTGACCAATGGAAAAAATAGAACATTTTGGTCGATCAAAAAATGTTTACTTGAATAAAAGTGGTGCTAAAAAGTTCTAGAATTGATTCTGAAACCTTAATTTACTCGAATAAAGAAGAATTTAGCCGACTAGAGAATGGGTTACTTGAGTAACATGAAATGTTAATTGATAGGATTGGCTCTACAGTAAAAAATCATTATCTTTTAGGTCTCAAAAAGAGACATAAGAATAGTCTAATAGCTATATTCTTAAAGAGATATATTTAAGGCCTCATTTACAAAAGAGAGAGATAGATACAATCATTCTAAAGCTCTCTAAGTGTTCAAGCACTTTCTTCACTCTTGTGTAAGTATATTAGTTATTTCATTCATATCCTTCCTAGTTGCACAACTTCTTCTTGTTTATAAGTGTTTCTAAATTGTATTTCTTTTTCTTGTAAGGTAGGATTTCAATTAGAAATTAAATTAACTTTGTAAGCTAGCTTGAGCCAAAAATTAAGCATGCAAAGAGTTCTCACTTAAAAGTAAAATAATAGTGAGTGGTTGGTCAAAATTCTAAGTGGGAGCTTAGGTAGTGGACGTAGGTGTTGACACTATGCCACTATACATCTTGTGTTCATCTTTTATCTTTTAAACTTCTGCAAAAAACTTCCATAGTCTGATTAGCTCTATTAAATCCCCCTTTCATAGCTAATCCATGTCAACACTTATCTTGCAATAGTCCTATTATTATTAGAAAAGAGATCAGTTAGGTCTAAGATGCTCTAGACAATTTATATCATTTAATGAAATTCTATATTAGCCTCTCTATGGTCCTGATAAGGCATTGATTTTGGTGAAAATTTTAAATTTTAGTGCAGTATGTCTTATTTAATTTTGAATTCGTAGTGTAAATGTATTACTAGGTGTGTTTTGAACTAATGTTCCTGGTTGAACTTTATAAGTTACCGACTAGTTCAATTGAGTTGATATAAGTATTTCCATGGCTTATTCAGTAAGATCAAAATTTTTTTATATTAAATGTGGACATCATGGAGATATTACATAACAACGCAATATTAAAAAAAAAATTAATCTTACGAGTACAAATGTTATGATATTGTTCTCTTTTGGCTTAGATAAGGTTAGGAATATTCTCACAAATGAATGCAACTGCTTTAAATGAGACTTGAGCTCACTTTCCTATAAAATCATTCAAAGTTATAAAATGTGCCCAAAATAATTTGATTTGTTACTTGGGTTTGATATTTACCATTTTATCAAAGACATAAGTATGCTAAATAAAGAATAATACAATCATCAAAATTATCATGCAAACTTTCTATGTATTCTTTGAAGAGTGCTAAGAGCTAGAATGAGCATCATGTTTGTCCAAATGAATAATTTGAGGAATTCTTATAATATGAGATGAAGAGGTAATTGGATTAATCTTGTTTTTGCATTTGTAGTGCCCTCAAATTTACCCTAATTAAGTTTAATTAACAATTAAAATAATAGCATAATGGAATTAGATAAGTTTTATATGCAGGAAAAACGAAAAAAGAGGCAATTTATAGGCCACACAAACATTTTAATAAAACAGGCTGGTGCACGACCTACCAAAATTTTGCACCAGACTGTTTTGGTCGTGAATGGCTGTTAAATAAGAAAAAATTAAGACGAAACTTCATTCAAGCACATAAACATATTTCCTAACCCATGAGTAACCTTTCCATAGCCCTAAAACCTCTACATAGAGACTATACCACCATTTCCCAATCTCACCAATTAGGAACTCCATAACCTAGATAAAGAAGTGTCTCAACATTTGGGAAAAACTCTCTCTCAAGCTAAGTTTCTAACTTTTTAGGAGATTTATAAGAGAGAAAGGAAAGAAATGTAAAGAAACATGAATTAGACTTCTAACATTGTGTTTTGATAAGTGTGTGAGTGGAAGAGTGAGAAAGCAAAATGGGTTTAGTGTTTGTGAGTTCAGTAAGAAGGATAGCTAAGGGTCTTCATAGATAGATGAGAGTTAAAGAGTTGTAGTGAGGGACATGATTTGCAAAAACATGCGGAGGGGAGGAATGGTTAGAATAAACCTAGAAAGATGATAACTTAAAATGGCAGACAATGGAAAGGATTACATAGGTTATATAGGTAGGGTTGAGAAGTAAATGTAAAGAATTTAAGGTCAAACAACAACATTTAAACTTTAGGACATTTGTAGAATAATGCAAAAAAGGTTAAAATAATAAAAATGAAAAATCTTTAAGTATAAAAGAAAAAAAGGAATGATTTTTAGTTGTGTGCGAATGTTTGTGTATGTTATGTTATTGTTCTCAAGGAATTGGTGATGACAAGGAGTTGGAGTAGTTGCTCAAGGGGCACACTAGTTTAGTTTGTGAGGTAAATGTATACATAACACTTACTTATTCAAGAATTTCCTTAGCGTGGTTAACTTTTTGTGTGTATATATGTGTGTATTGTATGAAAAATATGTTTGACAAGCGATGGTGTGAGTTGTGTATATGGCCTTGAGCCTAAGAATGATATTGAGTGTGATGGTTTGATTATGTTTTGTGTATGATCATTGTTTGGTTTTAAGAAAAGATATGAATGGTGTGAGTTGATGGAATGAATATGATTGTTGGTGATTATGAATGCACTTTATGCAATGCATATGTTTTAGTGCATTATTATGGATTTCCATCCATAATCATATCATTATGATACATTTTACATTAGAGGCACCAATGAGCACATAGGTTAAATTAGAGGTGCTAATGGGCATGAAGGATCACTTAGAGATGCCAATGGGCACAAAGGTCATTTAAGAGGTGCCAATAAGAACAGAGGATACTTAGAGTTTTCAATTAACATGTAGGAAAATGGGCATCAATTGGTGCAAGAAAAATATATTGACCACCAAAAGTGCAATAATGAAAATGGTATCAATGGGTATAAGTGAAAATTTGGTTGTTAAATGGTGAAAAAAAGAGCATGCATCACAATGCATCATTGATCATATTGAGATTTATGGAAAAAAATGTGTTGGATGAATCATCACGAAAAAAAATGAGAAATGCATGATTTTTGGATCATAAAGATATGAAATGGAATGGAATGTGTAGATTTTGAATACATGCATTTTTATTATGTATGAATCCTATTAATGATGAGTGAGTGTATTGTAGGCAGTTGAATGATTTAGAATCCTTGTTAATGATGTTAGAATCATTAGTAATTGATGTGTGAATGAAATAGAGTGCATTCCATTTGAAAATGATGTTTTAACATGAAAAAATGAGTGTGCACAGGCTGGATAAATTGTTTGCCAGCCTGTGCAGCCATTCTGGTTAAAACGGACTGACTAGTGCTGAAATTGGAAGGCTCACGGTCTAGTGTTTATTTTTTGAGATTTGAATGAATGTTGTGTTCAGTTTACAAAAAAAAATTATACCATAATTTGTAAAAAAGTTTAAATGGAAATAAAAAGAAAAAAATAAATTTGAGCATCACAACATTGGTTGGAGACTTTTTATAGGGTGGTGTAATGCATTAGTTTGAAACCATGTGGTAATGCATGCACATTGTGAATTGTTTATTAAGTTAGTGATGCTATTTGTGATTTAATATAAAGTCTCATGTCTTTGATGCAGTGTGTGGTTAGTCAATGCTTCTCATGCTTTATTTTTTTTTCTTAAGGGTAAACAAATATTCAAGTGGGGAGTTGTTTGACAAACGCTTATCTCTTATTCCATATTTCGTCAGTTCAAGAAGGACAACGTTCAACAAAGAAACTAAAATAGGAGAATTAGGGTGGAAATAAGCAGAATTGCAAGTGCCAACTTGTTAATCTACACAAAGTACACGGTTGTATAAAGTTTACAAGTATGAGACAATGGATTACATAGTCATGTAATCCCTCCTATGTACTTGAATAGGAGACTACAAGACCTAATGAAGAGATGCACAGTCTTGTAATCTGATCATATAGTCAAAGTGAACATGCAAATTCAATACACAAACAGAGGAATTAAGCAATGATCATATCTTTGACAATGTAACACAAAAAAATGGCTAAAACCATCCAAAAAGGTGTAAAATGAGTATAAAAGACACATCATAAACCCAATTGAGGACTTTCATATTATGGCCCATTTGATAAAAACTGAAAATTAAGTTCAGAAAAATTAAGTGGTGAATTTTAAGTACTGAATACTTAATCTGTTAATAAAACTTGTTTGTTTATAACTAAAAATTAAGTATTGAATTTAATTAGATGTTGAAAAATATAACTGAAAAGTATAAATGAATTATTATTAAAATTTATACAAAATCTAAAAAATATAAAATAGCTAAAAAAATGTGAGAAGTAAACAAAAGAATTAGAAATATTTATTTTATAAATGCACAAATTAAAAATAAAAATAACTGAGCACGTATATGTATTAGATTTTTTATTTTCGAATTTCAATAATAATAAAATTATAAATAATGTTTTTGGAGTAAGATTTGTATTAATGATGATAATAAAAAAATTAATAATTTGATTTGTTTAAAGTCATAACCTAATAATTATTAATAAGTATTTGAAGAAAAATATATTACAAAATAAATACATGAAATTTATTTGTTAACATTTAGATAAAGTTTATTATGAAAATTGTTTACTTATTAACATATAATTGTTATTGAAAAATGTGGAAGAGTTAATATATTAAGTTAAAGATTTTAATTCATAAAATTAAGTGCTTTTTTGATTTAGTTAAAATTAAAAACTTAGTTGGTATTATCAAATGGGCCCTTACCCTCATTACATTATTTATAATTTTGGGAGAAAAAAGAAAGTAAGAGAAAACACTATTGAGTGAGGAGTGAAAGCAGATAGATCAACTACAGTGCATTAACCATAGATTTATTTGCAGTTGATAATTTTTCTTCTATTTTTTTTTTTTGCAATTGATTTGTCTTTCATTAATATGAACTAATAATTTTAGGCTCTTTTTACGCTTTCAGTCTATTAAAGATAATAACAAACTTGAAAATCAAATTTTTGAAATGTAAGTTAAGTGTAAAACATGTTACATTAGAAAACCTCTATTAAAATAGTTGTGCCAAATATCCAATAAATAAAATGACACGACACTATTTTTAAAACAACGTTAATAGATTCAATATATCATATAGATGTCAAAAAAAAAATTTTATGTAAACATTTGGCATTATTAATTACGACATATAAATTGTCGTTTCTATTCTCTTATTTGCCAGCAGAACTATCATTTTTACACAATAATAGGAGTCAAAACATCATTGTTTATCATTATATATTATCTTTTTGTGTAATTTTTAATTTAAATTCAAAAATTAATCTATGTGTGACAAGAATTCTTTCAAACAACTGTCCAAATATTTCAAAAATTCATGAATCACTACAATTCGTTTTCTAAAATGAGCGATGGTATATATTCTCATTTTTACAGTCACAATGGGTAGCACCCATTTTGAACTTCAAAACATTGTAAACACTCGTATTTTTAATCTAAATCTACGCTCCCATTTTATCATTAGGGCTTGGACTCCATCAGCAATGTTAGATTATCAACACTAAATCTACAGTATTAATTCTACACAGATCTTACTCAAGCTCCTACCAATTGCCACTCATTTTTTCATTCAGATTTTTAAAAGAATGTGGTTGTAATTAGAGTTCTCATCTAATGTTTCCTACCAAAATACTGTTCTATCTAAACATTTTCTCTAAATGCAGAGAAGTCAGTTTCATCTAGTTTAAACAAACGAGGCATCTTTTTAATACTGTAGATGAGGAACTTGAAAATAGCCAAATTTCTCCTTTTCAGTTAACTCCATTGTCAACTTTCTCTTTCGATACCTTCTCCATATAGATTGTATCAAACAAGCACCCCATGTTCTCCATTGATGAGAATAATATCTAAAAGCGTGTTGCAGTTTTTTGCTCTGAAGATCCTTGAATTGATGTGCGACAAATTTTAAATCTTCAGCTTGAAGTGCAAAAGCTTCCACTTCAGAGAGTGCTCTAACAGTTCTAGTTGAAGAAGGAAAGTTTGCATTTGATGAAGGCATTAAGGCCCATGTCAATAACTCCTCACCACAAAAGTCCCCAGGTCGAAGTGTGATAGAGTTAAAGAATCCAGATCTTCCTCCATCGGTTGTTGAGCTCTCAAGTTGCCCCCTAATGATGAACAACATCTCATTCACTGGATCACCTTCCCGAAATATATAAGTTCCCTCAGTACTCAAAGATGAGACGAGACGTTCGCATATGGCATCAAGGAGTTGGTCATCCATTTGAGAAAAGAACGAAACTCTGCGAACAAGTGCAAGACATAAATGTCTTTGGATTTCTCTTCGGAGGTCTAAAGGCAGAGAGCGAACAATAGATTCTTCATGAACTCCTCTTGTAGCGAGCCACCTATATTGACCAAAACGACGAACTCGTTCCTGCAGCTCTGGAGGTAATTGTCGGTGCCTCATCCACTCCTCTGTATCTCTTCGCTTAATCCGCCACTCTTCAACTCTTATCGTCATAGATTGCAGATTGGTCTTGTAGAAAGTGAAAAACAAGATTGATCAACTATGTGTGCACCAATGTCAAAATTTCATGAAAATTATTTATATACTTGGCGAATATATATTTTTTTTATATTATTGTGGTTCTTTTAAGCCAAACTATAATAGAACAAATGCCAATCTTTTAAATCTAGGGTGTGTTCAAGATACCTGCATGTTGCCAATGAGCTGCGCAGATAAAACCAGTCCGAGAATGCATACAATGATGCAAAACAAATTTTCACCCAGAAATGTGGTTGTCTCCAGAGTTTGTGCGTACGAACTGCCAATAATGCAAATAAAATTGTTTCTTGTCACCTTTAAACACACAAATCAATTTTCATAAAACGAGTTTTAAGAATTCAAATAAAATACTAGTACGGCCGTTCGTCTCCGATTAGTGATTAGACAACTAAGTTTAGACCCTTACTTTGTATATGACGTTATGTAGATGACTAAGGGCTAAAACAAGAATGTAATGACAAATTGATTATGGCATTTTCTGCTCATTAGAAAATTCAATTGATGATTTTTTATTTATAAAATGTTTTCATTACTATTAATTAGTAAATAGATTATTTTTTCTGGGCATTCGTGTTTTTATTTTAGCATTAAAATGTTTCACATTAGATTTGATTTGTATTTAAATAGATCAAAATTAAAATATAGATTTTTGAGAAATTTGAATTGTATATGTAATTTTTTTCACGTTTAGTTTACATGAAATAATTATCATTTTTAATTTGTTTTATTTGATTGTCGTAACAAAAACTTTTTCATATATTTCATATAAAATATATATATATATATATATTACTGTGGACTTTAAAAAATGATAGTATTTTGGATATGAATAATATATTTAATTAAAAATATTTGAAAAGGATAAATCATAACTATTAAAATTTGAAATTATCATTTGGTTAAAACTATCTAATTTATGTTTTTGTTAACAAAATTAAAAATAATTTATATAAAACAATGTAACATTAAAAAAAATTCACATATCAATTACCTCAAATTTCTTAAGCCCCACCAAAGACAGTAGAGGTACTTCTCAACAAAAGGAGAAGAAACAACATCACTAGTGAATGCCTCAGCAAAAATTCCAAATTGAAACTTGATGTTCGGATCACGTGCGTTGCAATTATCAAGAACATGAGTAACATTCCTCCAATATTGTCGTTCAGCTTGTTCTACACTGTGACAATCCAAAAACTTATGGAAACAACCTACAATTCCTGCTTTGTTCTCCAATGCGCACACCAGTTCCCAACAAGAGAACTGTCTCCCCAGCGACAATAAATACCACGACGATCCCAAAGCCTTCACCAAACACAACCAGTAAGAAAACCAAATTCTAAATCAAATAAAAAAGAAAAGTGTGATCTCATGCTTACATGACTAGCAAGCATGTAAAGAATGAGATTGTATGCAGCTCCTGCCCAACCAGTTTTGACTATGAAACCTGTAGTTTTCACAATTTGTTGATGAAGAGGGAAAATAAGAAACAATCTCGGTATGTACTGGAATAGAACTATAAGGGAAAGTGTGTTGTTTGTGTGATTAGCCCTGTGGCTCCTTAGTGATGGAATCACTAACCAAATGACAATCTGCAAATGCAAAAAATGTCCACAAAAACCAATCTATTATTGGTATATAAACATTACATGTTGACGAACAAATTGTTATTTTATAGAAAGCACAGACCTGAGGAAGAGGAAGCGCCGCAGCGAGATCAATGACAAAATCAGACTTAAGATACCTGAGAGCAATCTCATGAGCATCCATAACAAGCTCACCACGTCCAAACACTCTAGAACTCGGAGCCACAAAAGCTGTCCGAAATTTCAAAAGAATATGCAGCACAAAGAAAAGGTCAGCTATGCAACGAAAAGAAGTGATAAGCACTGCAAGTTTATTATCGATAGAAACGCATATTTGATCATTAGAAACATGTGGGAGGAAAAAGAAGAGTGGATCAACGAAAAGAGCGACAATGGAGGTTATGAGGAAGACATGGTTCCAATACGTGACAATGTCGCTGCCGGGATCGAGGATTTGATGGTGCCATAAAATGTGGAGAGGGTGGAGGTCGGAGGAAGAGGCGGAGGAGGAGGGTTGGAGGGGGAGGAGGTGGCGTCGAAAAGGGCGGAATTTTGTGGAGGTTGTGGGGATTAATCTATTCATCTTCCATGGCGAAGTCCAGTGAGACTATATATTCGCTGTTGGAAGTGGTGGTTGTGGTTTGAAGGGTTTTTTAAGGGTAATGTTTTGATAGAAGACATGAAATTTTTATTGCTCGGAAAGGGGATGAGTTGAAGGAAGTGGTTATTGACAGTTAGAGATTTCTACGGGAATGGAAGAAAGGGAGTTAACTTTGGAGGATGGGCCTAAATTTGGAAACACACAATTTCTAAGTTATTTTGTTTTGGTTTTTCTTTTTCTCTCTTTTGTATGTTTAGCATTTTGGGTTAGTAAGAGCACTTCAATACTAATATGTAAAACTAGTAATAATTTTAGGTTATATAAAGAAAAAATTTTAAAAAAACATTAAATTTTATTTAGTTTTGAAATCATAGACAATTTAATGTGTCATGATTTGTGTGCTTGAGAGAGCTTACAGTACTAGAAATCACTTAGCTTCTCTCTAAATCTATGTTGCATGTTTTGTGACAATGTAAAATTTGGTTGTATATCTAAGTTGCATGTTTTTAGATTAGGGCAACTCTGAGTAATCTTATTTCTTTATGCGTATTACTTGAATCTGATGTTTGATATGTTTAATAAGTAAACAATAAATTGTCAAGAAAAAACAATGACATGGCAAGTGGGGTTATATCCTTTCAAAAAGAAAGTTCGCCAGGAAAGACAAACATAACCTGGGCATTTGACCATTTTGATGAAAAAAAAAAGTTACTATTTTAGATTTTATAAAATCTTGTTTAAGGGTGAATCTGACAATTTTTGCCATTTACACGAGCAAAACACGATTTTTTTTGTTTATATAAATAGCAAAATATACTGAGAAGAGCACATTCATTATTTATATCGGAGGAATATGGTAAAATTGTATTTCGCATACATAAACGGCACAAAGCATTGACAACTCAAGTCGGCATGGAGGGTTGATTTTGTTTGGGGGTGGGCATTGGGGATATTTTTTGGAGTGCCAAATGCAGGAAAAAAATTGTGGGTTTTTAGGGGCAAATGTGGGGAAAAAATTTATGAGTAGAGATGTAACGCTCTCAGATTTACCCTAATTTAAACAAATTAATAATTAGGAACATAACGAAAAGAATTGGACGAGTTTTGTACATGAAAAGATGGAAAACATGGGCTGAACAGACCAAACAGTCTGGTAAAAGGTTTGCTCAAACCGTTTTCCAAACGTTTGGTTCCTCAAAATTGGTATTTTGGGCAGAATGTTCAAACAATTTAGGAAATGATTTGGTCAAACTGTTTGGATAAGGAAAAATGTTTAAATTAGGGCAGAAATGAGATTTAATTAGATTCCAAAACACAAATGCATATCCTAAATCCTAAATAACATTCCCACATACTCAAAATTGCCCTAAACACCTCCTAAACACATTCCTGTCAACCAATCCTCTAAGTACTCTGAAAACCCACAATCAAGGCAGAAGTCTGTTGCTTAGAAAGGGAACTCTAAAAAGATAAAACTCTGTACTTATGTTGTGATTTTGTAAGTGTGATAGGTCTAAATGAAGAAAAAAGGAAGTGTTATAGTATTGCATGGTGTTTTAGGCAAGAAGGTTGGTAAAAGAGTTAACAAAGGAAAGGGAATATGTAGTGTTTGTTAATTTGGGGGAAAGAAATTTAGAAAGTGATTGTGGGCATTTTTATTCTAAGTGTACGAGGGGAATGCTAAGAAATCAAAAATAGGGCTAAGGTTGTGAACCCTATAAAGAGGGAACTAGGGATTAAAGAAAAGATGATTGTAAGGAGTTTTGTAAAGAGAGGGACAGAGAAAGAGAGAGAGAGAGAGAGAGAGAGAGAGTAAAAAATAAAGAAGAGAATGATTTAAATTTTATATGAACACTCGTGCTCGAAGACATGGTGAAGACAGGGACAATGTAACATCCTGAAATTTAAACTATGGAAATAGTGAATAAAAATAAGATAATTCGTATTGAAAATGACGAGTTTGGAAATTCAAAAGTGCAAGAGTTCACTTTGAAATTTGTAAAATTTGGAAATTCAATAGTGAATATGTTTAGGTTCTGATCCTGATGAACACAAATGAACACATTTGAACCTAACCCATAATCATCCATGAACATCTATGAACATAATTGAACATGAACTAAGGAAGAAACGCTGATGGAATAGTGCTGAAACCGGTTGTGGAAATGGCCTGCAAGCTGTTCCCATAGGCTGTTTCCATACAATTGGTGGCCAGAATGGGGGAAAACGGCCACCAAAAGACCCAACGACCGTTTCCCAAGGCCGTTCTAGACGTTAGACTGGTTTAAAAACACAGGTGTTTCATTTCAAAGAGGGAGAAAAACATTTCTTCTTCACATACCCGATTTCCTCTCGACCCTAAGCTGGAAGACCACCATTCCAACCCTTCCAAACATCAAAATCTTGCCCTCCACAGATAGAAACTCCTACATTTTTCCAAGAAAACGGATTCTACACAAGCCTTAACATTTTCTATGGTTTCTAGCGAGGTAATCTCTTGAACCCTGTAAATTTCTGAGAGAAATGGGGAATATTGAGTAGGGTTTTGTGGGTTTTGTTGAGTGTTTGTAATGGCTAAGGAATGTAGGTTCATTTTGTGAGAATGATTGAGGTTTTGTCATTTTCAAGGTTAGGAATTTGGGGTTTATGAGAGAAGGGTATTGGGAAGTTGAAATACAGTTTGAAATTTAGTGTAGATAGTAAAATGTGGCCTGGTATGTGTAGGGGATAGCGATCAGGTCGTCGGAGCGAGGTTGTGCCGAGAACGGTTGCGCGGATTTCGAGGTAAGTGCATATGGTAAATGGTAACCGTAAGTTTTATTGAATAAATAAAAGCTTGTGATGAATTTTATGTGGAATTTGTCTATGGAATTGTAGAAAGTGGTGTATGTAATTTGTGATACCTTAATGATAATGGTAAGGTTTTAAGAATGCATTTTGTAATGGCTCGATTAGGTAAGTGAGTTGTTAGAAGTATAAAAGTGGTGTTTTGTGCGATGAAATGGATAATGTGTGATGGCTTGATGATGGATTTTGTTGTTATATAATAGTGAATTGAGGGATTTGTGAAATGGGATTTAGAATGATGAGTTGTGTCATAAGATGTACATTTGCCTTTGCCATATGGAGTTGTTTTGAATATGCAATTGAGTATATATAAAATCGAATGTATATGAATAATATGAATTGAATTGTGCTTCTGTTTAAACTTGTGTGGAAGACTTATGAATTGGTGGTTTGCAAATATATATGGATATGGATCAATGGATAATGGCATGTTGTGATGGAATGAAGTGTGTTTTGCTTATAAAAGAATGGCTTAAATGTGTGTTTAAATGGTAAAAAATGTTAAGTGTTGAAATGTTATCTATGTTGTCCGTGCAGGTGCGAACGACTAGGGAACGGTCATGCTGGGCGTTTCCTATGGTCGTTCCTTATAAAAGATCGGTAGAACAAGCCCAAATGACTAGGGTGAACGGCTAAACTAGCTGTTCCACTTGGCCGTTCCCCCTGTTCACTCTCCTTAAATGGGATAATTAAGAGATGTTAATTGGGACGATTTGGTCTATTGATTTAAATGTTTGAAGAATCATATGCTATAATGTTAAGGCCTATATAAATGGCCCGTTATGAATGATATGGAGATGAAATATAATCTTGTATGATTATGTATGTGATTTGTGTGGAAACATGACCTAAAGAAAGAAATAAAAGTATATGGGAATGTGTGAATGAGGTGTTTAAATGTGGTGTGATCATAAGTATAAAACTCATTGTGAAAATGTGAACTATGCTATAAGTGATGCTTATAAGTGCGTATTATTGTTAATGCATTGGATGGTCATAAGTGTAAATCTTGTGATGAATTGTGTATGGTATGTGTGATATGTGATTGGCAATGATGTGATGATTCTTGTTACATTGTCATATGCACGATATGAATGTTCTTTATGGATTATGTGCTGAACTCTCTTTGAGTTACATATGTGAATGACGGTGATGCCATGAGTTGGCTGTTGTAAATATATTGATTGATATTGTGGTATGGATGATTATGGAACATTCATGCGCATATGATTTGAGAAAGTTGAGATGAAATGAATGAAGTTGCATTCATACATTTTTTATCGTGTTGGCATGAGCACGTGTATGATCATACATTGTGATATGGGACCCTATGACTCACATTTGAAAAATGGGAATTTGCCCAATTGGGTCGAGACAGCAGAGATTGAGTGAAGTCTCTCTCTAATTGTGTTTGATTTGAGGCAGCAGAGATTGAGTGAAGTCTCTCTCTAACTGTGATTGTTTTGAGATAGTAGAGATCGAGTGAAGTCTCTCTCTGACTATGGTTTGAGGCTCCAGAGCATATCATTGTGTGCGGAAATGCATTAGCATTTCATTCTCATTCGCTTGCATACATTGCATTGAATTGCATTGGGACAAATATGTGTAGATTAAGGTATGACTATGAGTATGGACTTTGATTGATGATTATATGACCTTATAGGATTTATGTGTTTGACTTGTGACTGTTTAATGTGAATGTTTGTGTTGGTTATGAATTGAGCATATGTTATCTTAGTATGCATAAGACTTGAATGACCTTATAAAGTATTATGATTGAGTGTGGAATGAAAATGGTGATTTGATGTTGGCTTGTATTGAAGTGATTGTAATCTGTATAGTGTGGCATGGTTGGTTTTGAACATGAATGAATATAAATAGTAAGATGATTTCATTGTGCTTCATTAATTGTATGTTAAATTGATGAATGTGGTTATGAACAGATATTATATAAGTGACTAAGTGAGATGTTCTGAATGTTATTTGCATATGATATGTCAATTGATATATTGTTTGAGAATTGATGCTTATGGTTTCAGTATAATTATGTTTGGCATGGCTATGGTGAGCCATTAAAGAGGATAGGTCGGGAAGGCTGAGGACTCCCCTGCACCCCAGCTTTAATAACTCTAGGGGATCACTTACAGAGTATACTTTGTATACTCTCCCGTGTTTACTGTTGATATGTGTGCAGAGTGACAGGTATCAGGAATGGGACTACGTGATAGGTGAGGCTGAGCGGTGCGATACTGAAGGTTGAGCTCCTAGTTGTTTGGTTGATGTGTATGCTCAAATATATATGTATACATTAAGATAGATGGATTTTGAAACATATCATTCCAAATGTTTTTTCACAGCTTCTGCATTTTAAAGTTATTAATAATGTATGATTTGTATTGACGGGTTTGGAAACCATTTATCTATTTTCTCTCTCCTACATAATCATTCTGTTTTAAAAGAAAAAAATAGTGCTAAAATTTGCATTTATTCAAAAATGAACTTCGCAAAAATTGGCGTCAGTATCAGAGTAGGGATTAGATTCCTTGCGGACTGTGCCGGAAATATGTTTTCATTGCATCATTGTGTGTGCAAATAAATTTTGGAAATGGTGATTTCCTAAAGTTGGAGCTAGTCGACCATGTACCGCACTCAGTCGCTAAGTCCCGAGAGCCTGTGCATAAAGATGAAAAGGGTAAAATGCTAGTAGTAGTAAATACATTGTAATTGTGTATGTGTAAAATGAATTTTGTTCATACAATACTTTGCATTTAACTGGTATAATTTGATTGGCATAGTTGCATTGTGTTTGTGTAAAGTAAAATGGTTCAAAGTTTGTGCGTTATGTAAGAATGTGATGATAGAGGACTTGACTTGCATGTATGCCTTATGTGTGACTACTTGAAAGTATAATAGTTGTGTGGGTGTGTTGTATGCAACAGATGATGTTGATGGTACTATGGAATGCTCTCTTAATGAATGGAATGATAACACAAATTCGCTTAAGAGTAATAGGTTGTGAAGAATGCGTGATGTATGAAAAATGTGCCAAGTTATATAAGAGCACATAGTATAAAAGCCATGTAATAAATGTTTGAACCGAGATTTGAGTACCTTGTAAAAGGGTAAGTGTGTATGAGTAGTAACCATAACGAAGATAACCTTGTTCTAGATAAAAACTCTTGTTATGATATAAGTATAATTCGAGATTTAATGATAAGTGCCTTATATGAGTTTTTTAGGGATGAGCCTGTGTTATATGCGTTATGTAAACTTGTATGTGTAGGGAGATTGATGTTGATTTGTTTGGGATGATAATAGGATGATGTTTGTGCTTTTGAATTAAAATGAAGTATGAACTCGTGTGTTATGTGAGGTTATGTAATGATGGAAAGTTGATGCTAATAATGATGTTCCTACATGTACCTATGAATGATAAAAAGTTGTATATGCATGAATCGATTTATTGAAACCGATGGTCATTCCCCTGAAAGAAAATGATAAGTGTTATGGTGGTTTAAAGTTAAATTGATATAATTTGGTTGTGTTATTGGTGGATTGATTAATTAACTATGTTGTGTGTGGGGTGTATTGAGCTAGTGTGAATGTAAGATGTCATTTTGCATGTGAATGTGAATGATTAAATTATGTTTCCTTGTTGCTGAGAGGGTAAAGGAAGAAATTAGAGGTGTTACTTATTGATGAAATCGAGAGACAGTGTTAAAGCATCTAAAGATTTGAATGGAGATTGTGACTATTGAGGTTGCTGTCGCTCCATCTTTTTCTTAAAAGTAGTGTCAGGGTTGTACTTGTATGAGGATGCAGATTCTTTGGCTTCCTGCATAATTCCTTCACCAAAGGTAGGACATTACTTGCATTTCTCAAAAAATTTCTGCCTTGTGCATTTCTTTCTTCTGCGATCACAAAATTATGTCCTTGTTTACCTACCTTGGGCCGGCATTACTTGATAGATGAAAGATCTCGAGCATAGATATTTATATATATCGTGGGAGTTAGATGAAAGAAGTTGAAGTTAATGAAATGGATCAGTTTGTAATAATGACATATAGATATCAGTCTTGTGAGTTCAACATGATTTAATGGGTCATGATTGATTTTTGCTATATTGGGATGAGTGTATATGTAGTAATTCTTTGTGGATAGTGTTGTGTGAAGAGAATGGGTGGAGAGGATTAAATTTGGTATAAAGAATGTTATGATAGATGTATCTATGTAATTTGAGTAAATTTTGATTCTAGATGTGATATGAAAGAATATGATTTAAAAGTTTGATTGATGAAATGTGTTACGTTGTAAGTGTAAAGACATAACTTAGTTTGGTTTTGAATAGAAAGGCATAAGGTGTGATCGATGATGAGATGAGTTCAGAATGTCGAAAGATGGATTATGGGTATGTGTTCTAAGATTATGAGTAAATTCTAAGTTACGGGTTAGTTTAAGATGTTGTCTTGTTGTGTATATGATGAACTTAAAAGTGTTCTAAGTACTAAGCTAAAGGTTATAAGGGAACTTGAATACATTTACTTACGACTTAGTTTGTTTGAATTTCGGGGTCAAAATTCTTTAAGGAGGGGAGAGTTGTAACATCCCAAAATTTAAACTATGGAAATAGTGAATAAAAATAAGATAATTAGTATTGAAAATGACAAGTTTTTGAAATTGAAAAGTGCAAGAGTTCACTTTAAAATGTATAAAATTATATGTTTAGGTTCTGATCCTGATGAACGCAAATTAACAAATTTGAACATGACTCATTATCATCCATGAACATACATGAACGTAATTGAACATGAACCAAGGAAGAAATGCTGACGAAATAGTGCTGAAACCGGCTGTGGAAATGGCCTGGAGGCCATTCTGACAGAATAGGGGAAACGGCCACTAGAACGCCCAATGCCCGTTTCCCAAGGCCGTTTTAGACGTCAGACTGGTTTAAAAACACGCGTGTTTCATTTCAAAGAGGGAGAAAAACATTTCCACGTTACATGCCCAATTTCCTCTCGACCCCAAGCCCGAAAACCACCATTCCAACCCCTCCAAACATCAAAATCTTGCCCTCCACACATAGAAACTCCTACATTTTGCTAAGAAAACGGATTCTACACAAGCCTTAATATTTTCTACGGTTTTCTAGCGAGGTAAGCTCTTGAACCCTATAAATTTCTGAGTGAAATGGTGAATATTGAGTAGGGTTTTGTGGGTTTTGTTGAGTGTTTGTAATGGCTAAGGAATGTAGGTTCATTTTGTGAGAATGGTGGAGGTTTTGTGATTTTTAGGGTTAAGAATTTGGGGTTTATGGGAGAAAGGTATTGGAAGTTGAAATAGAGTTTGAAATTTAGTGTGGATAGTAAAATGTGGCTTGGTATGTGTAGGGGATAGCGATCGGGTCGTCGAAGCGAGGTTGAACCGTGAACGGTTGCGCAGATTTTGAGGTAAGTGGGTTTTTGACACTTACTTTAGGAAGTTATGCTTTCCGTATGGTAAATGGTAACCGTAAGTGTTATTGAATAAATAAAAGCTTGTGAATTTGGTGTGGAATTTT
>CANYCX011483739.1:0-10937 GCA_948193385.1 Breynia disticha f. nivosa | reverse complement strand
ATATCTATCACATATGTTATTTTATATTTGAATTATAAATGTTGAGCTTAAATTGTTGTTTCATTTAAAAGAAAAAAAAAATATGGTCACAAAATCGTATTTATCGAAATGGTTTCAAAAAGGAAATTGGGCGTCACATATCTTCGAGAAATTCTCGATAAATCTCTGATAGTAGCCTGCTAGACTTAATAAACTTCGTGCCTCAGACACATTTTTAGGAGCTTCCCACTCCTGAACTGCTTTAATCTTACTACGATTAGGTTTCCCTCCCTCTACTGAAATTACATATCCTAGGAAGAAAACCTTAGACATATAGAACTCGCATTTATTGAACTTAGCATACAACTCTTTTGCTTTCAGTAACTCTAGGATGATCTGAAGATATCTCTCATGCTATACCCTTTCTCTCGAATATACCAAAATGTCGTCAATGAAACCGACTACAAACTGATATAAATAAGTCTGAAATACCTTATTCATCAAAGCCATAAACACTGCTGGCGCATTAGTCAAGCCTGTGACACCAAATTTTGTAAAATTGAATTTCGAATAAATACCAATTTTTGCACCATTTTTTTCTTTTAAAAAAAAATTAGATACGAGAGAGAAAACCATTAGAAATAAAGTTTTACAAATCATTTCAGAAAGACAAACGATGGACATACACAAAATAAAGTTCAATATGCGGAAGCTGTGGAATGATATGTTTATAGATCGCATCTATACTAATGTATGTATAGATATACAAACATACACAAATATATGCAAAATGCGGAAGCAATGTGAATTGTTTTTATACCATGTTTGTAAATCTCATGTATGCTAACAATATTTAGGCGCAGAATAAAAAACATAATTCCAGAACATATGGGAGCTCGACCTTCTTCAATATCGCAACACTAGCCCTGTCAAAAAAGTCATCTCGTCCCTATTACATGTCACTCTGCACATATTCCACAGCAAAACAAACATGAGCATATAAAAACACTGAATAAGTGAATCCCTATAGTTGTTATGCTGAATGCACAGAGAAACTGTGACGCCCATTTTTATAAAGTTCATTTCCATTAAACCTCGACTTCTCACTCCCATTTTTTTAAAAATGAATAATAAACATCAACCCCATTCAAAACGAGAACAACGTAAAATATAAATATATAGTGAAAATGGAAACCATACATCTCATTTTAAATCGGCCCAAAAATCCAAATTCAAGAGTAGTGCTGAAGCTAATGGTTTTGGTTTAAAAACAATGCAATGCCAAGCCTATACTAACACATGTCTATGGCTCTATGCTATAAAAATTGAAAAAGTATCAAAAATCCCAAATTCCTCTAGGAGTCGACATGCTACCGGTATCACACGCATGCGCTTTGCCCAAAAAGTAGTCCGGCATCACGCTACTATCGATCTGCACATTTTTACACAGCAAGATAGAAGGTGAGTATTAAAAATACTCAGTAAGCGATCCTTATATGTTATTATGATGTATGCGTAGGGGAACCTTTGGTCTTCGCGGCCTAACCTCCTTTGATTTCAATATATATTAAGTTCATTTATCGATACACATAGCGAGCAACTCAAACACATCTTATTTAGCCCATCTTTTATAAGTCAGGATAGGGGAAATGGGCATGGGAAGCGGCCACACTGGCCGTTCCCAGGCCATTTTACCCTGCCAGACTGAGTTCCATAAGGGAAACGACCATGGGAAACGGCCACATGGTCGTTCCTAGGTCGTTTGCACCTGCAGGCAACAGAACATAATGTATTCTTCATTTCTAACTATTAAGGCTTCAATCAAACATTACACTCAACATTTTTTACACATTTACACACATCCAAACATCACAACCATGCCATTTTCGTTGAGTCGCATATAACACACCCTTACAACAACCAAATTCACAACCATTTTGCAAAACAAAATCAAACAAGTAGAAGTTCAATTCATTGCACAAACATATCCCCTTTCATATTCTTATCAAGCCAAAATCCACGTAAATGCAAAACCATAAAATGCTGATGGAACTATACTAGATGTATGCCCCGGGGTCTTATAACACGTGTGAGAGAGTCCACTCTAAAAATTAGTAAATCCCTAAATAATCAATTGAGCTTTCGCTCGAGTTGGCAAATCCCCAAATATATCATGAGCTTTTGCTTGGTTGGCAAATCCCAAATTATATCATAAGCTTTCGCTCGGTTGGCAAATCCCCAAATTTAACATCCAAAGATGTTAATCAACAAATGCATATATGGTATGAATATGAGTGCACATTTCCATATTTCGACCACAATACTCCAACATACCATACACAATTCCATTCATTCACAATCATAACAACAACACATCCATGATCATCATTTGCATGCTTTTCACACCTAACAAGGCATAATTATACCGTTAAATCACAATCAATCATATTACCTTATTTCGTTCTCATGACATATAATTCAAACCACACATAAACATTGCCATAGCCACTCAAGTCCACCTCATTCCCAAATTACTACTTCTAACAAGTTAAGCTTAGTTCATCATTAATGAATTCAATCCCATACTAGTCACCTAGCACCAAATTTCCACAAAAGATACGGATATTCTGAATTTTTCCAACAAACTCAAATCGCAATACACACAACAACCACTCTAAACCGTAATAACGTCTGCACGAAGCCCACACTTCGAATTGTAACTGTTGAGTACACTTACCTCGGGCTCCAAGATCAAACTCCTCTCCCATTCTCTAATTCGAATCTCGAACCGCAATACCTACACACATTACAATGTATATTAACCTCATTAATCATTCTACCTACCACATTCCCCATTCACTAGCCCCGTCTTCCTACACTTTTTAAAACCTTAAGGTTCTCAACATTCACAAACTCATAATGCAAGCCAACCTTGCCTAACATTCCAATCCTCACACAAGCCCCAAAAAAAACCCCATAAAACCCGCTCAAAACAGCAAACATTTTCCCCTAAAATTGGAACTTATCTTATCAAACTCACTCTTAAACCCTAGAGTCCCTGTGGTGGTGTTTTCAAGAAGAATGTACGAGCCTCTACGCGTTAGGAGTAAGGACTTAAGGTTTGGAAGGGTGTGGGGAGGTGTCTTTGTGTTAGGGTTACGAGGGAAAGGAGTTGGATGGGTTGTGATTTCGGTTTAAATGTTTCCTCTCTTTTAAACAAGCAAAAAAGCGTGTTTTAATTCAACATCCATACAGGCCAAACAGCCATGGGAAACGTCCATGTGGTCGTTCCCATTGGCCGTTTCCACTATGGAAACCAAAAAGATCGTGAGGAACGACCTAGCTGGCCATTCCCTTGCCGTTTCCGGCCAAATTTAGGCATTTTCTGCCTAATTCTCGTAATATTATCATAGCATTTTCGGGGCATTACAGGAACCTTTGGCCTTTACAGCCTAACCTCTCTAATGGCTCACCGTTGCCATTTCAAACAAAATTCTTAAGTTGCTTGTGGTAAAAAGATAAAACTAGTCATTAATTCATAATCCAGAGGAACGGCCACCCTGGCCGTTCACATGGCCGTTCGGCCTTGACTGGCCTATACATAACTAGAACGATTGGGGTGGCCGTTCACCTGTCCGTTTCCCCAGCCCATTCGCACCTATTAGCCATTTAACACTTAAAACATTACCCAAACAATCACATACATACTTAGGCATGTCACACCTATTATTTTCAATACGTTCTTCATTTTAAACTCTAAAACCAAGTATCAAGATTCCTAATGATAACATACACATCAAAAAATGCATAGATCGACCTTTGCCGATTACATTAGCATAATCAAATTATCTTACTACTTATATTCATCCATGTTCATAAAATTCATTTAATCATATATTTCTCACAAGTAAGAGCATATAACTCATTATATCTCTAATATGATCAATTCATACTATCAATCCACATTCAATCACAATGCCTCGTAAGGTCATTCATGCCTTAGGCATACCAAATTAACATATACTCAATTCACATCACAAACACAAGCATCTTCCTTAGACGATCACAAACCAAACCGTATCACAACTATAACAATTCGTTTATAAACATTATACAAGACCACATGTTGTTTCATTTTCAATTCATGCTCATACCATAACCATAACACACACATTGACTTCCATAAAATCTATGTCAAGTGTGCATAATGAATGCAATGAATGCATATGCAATGCTAATTCATTCCACATACAAATGTTGTGCTCTGGAGCCTCAAACACAGTCAGAGAGTGACTTCACTCGATCTCTACTGTCTCAAACGAAAAGAGAACCCACTCTCATTGTGCACATATGGGAACCAACCCCTCTTTACACATAAGTCAAGCTCTCAACTGCTTTTTCCATCAACACTATGGATAAATGCCTCTCAAATATAACAACAAGAGCAAACTCTTGTGTTCTCAAATCTTGGGCTAAAACCCCCTTTTTACACACATAAGTTAAGCTCTCGCTTGTTTTTTCCTTCGAGCTCTCACTCGGCATCAAACTCTCATTCAGCATTAAATAACACTAGGGAATTCTCCCCTCTCAAACATAACATCAAGAGACACTCGCTTCTATTTTCTAAAATTCGGGCAAAACCACCCATTTTCATATGTGAGCCATAAGCTCCTTTATACCAGTATCTCATGAAATGATGCTCACACATTGCGACATGACATGAAATGAATGCAATGCAATCCATTTCCCAAAGGCCTTTAGCCACGCATAATCATACATGAGCATATTGCATGAATCATGTCATCCAAGCCTTTTTTCATATATAAACTGTTTCACACTTATATTACAAATCTCATAAATAATTACACACCTCATGATAGGCATAACCAACTCATAACGGGACATTTATATAGCACCTTAACATTATCAAATCACATCTAGACATTCCAAACAATGCATATAGGCATAAGTTCAAGCATTCAATGTAACATCTTGGGAATTTTTAGTCATTAAATTAGGATAAATAAATCTTTAAACATCAATATATAAAGGTTGATCAAATGTCGATATAAGGTTGACATGAAATAAATGAAGAAAATCAGAGAAATGCTGAAAAAGGGAAGTACGCGCAGAGGACAGTAAGTACGCGCCATCATGCCGACCACACGTACTTCACACTCCACCACGCGTGGATACCGGTTTGGCTGAAAAATATAAGTTACGAACTATCGAGAAATGCTAAAAAACTTACTTTTTCCTAGCTTTCTCCCTAGAGTAGGAAGAATAGGTAAAGGTGAGAAAACTTGAGAATTGAGAAAGGGAAAGGGGTTTGATCTTTATTTCTTGTATCAATCATCCTAGGTTGATTAAGGTAAGATGATAGCAAAGTTGTATGGTTTACTTAAGGTTTATCCTTGGATCTTTGCTTAATTATATGGTTGTTCTATGATAATTTCTCTGCTGGAAATGATGAATATGAACTAAGATTAATGGCTTGCATATGAGGGAAGTGTTAGAATAGTTTTGGAGGAAGAAAGGTTGATGGCAAGAGGAAAAACCTAAGGTTTAGTAAGGTTTACAAATGGTTGACTACTTAAATATATATTTTGAATAGATTTTAATGCTGGAATCATATGTTAGGGAATGATTAACACTTAAATAACATTATGGAAAATGGTTTTGATGAGGTAATCTTGTTTAGGATGAAGTTTGGTATGGTTAAATTATAAGGAAAGGATGATAAAAGGTTGATTTAAAGTTGAAAATACTTGTTTTAATTCTTGAATGATTGTGTGAATGCTTAGTTAATTCCTTGTATGTTATGAATGATATACAAGAAGATCTTGACAGTTTTGGAGTGGGTTTTGAGTTGTGTTGCTTGTTAGTTTTTGCTTTGTTTAGAGGTAAGTATTCTTACTCTTATGTATTGATTCGTACTTTTTTTTGGGCCGATTCTATTTAAGTAGAAATGCCTATAATGAGATGCTAAGTTTGCTAGATCTATATGAACCATTTGAGCAATGTGATGTTTTGATTCTTGAGTGATATGAAATGGAATGAATGTATTGATGGATATATGTCTAAGTTGACATATGGTTGATAAGTCTATTCTTATGGTTGATTGAATGTTTATTGATGATTTGTTATGGTTAATTTTTGATATGGTCTTAATTGTGATATGGTCTTAACCTAAGTTTGGATCATATTCGTATTATTGATTATCGATTGCTGATGTTTAAGCTTAATTGCTTCTTATGTATTATGTATGTTACGTTCTTATAAATTATGATGTTTTGATTATGAGATTGTTGGTATGTTTATTGAACTTGCCTGATTGTTTATATGAACTCTATTTGATTGAGTTTGATATGCTCTGTTTAATATATTGACATTTGGTTGATATATGAGTAGTTTACATGCTCTGAATGCTTTGATTGACTTCATATGTGGTATTCGAATTATGAGAAAGAATATGATTGCTTATTGAGCATGTTGAGCATACATGATTTGAGATATTGTTATATGAATGCATTGAACATTCATTGTGTTGCATTATTGTGTGACACAGATATGAGATACAGGCAGGGCCTGATGATTCCAGGCGAGAGCTCGATGTCGGTCTGGGACCAATGATTTCAGGAGAGAACTCAATGCCGTACTGGGTACGATGCCGGTCTGGGACTGAGGAAAAAATGAAATGAAATGAAAAGAAAAGAAAAAGAAAAAGAAAAGAGAAAATAAGACCCCCAGGCAGCATTTGTATGTGATTGCATAATTGTATAACATTCAAATGCACATTGCGACTGGCATTCATTTATAGAAATTTTGATTCGTGCTTCTGATGTATGAATGTTTCTACGAGATGATTATTATCAGTGTATGTTTCTTATGTTGTGTATTGTCCTTATGAACACTAGTTACACTGATATTTGCTTATTAATGAACGAAATTGAGTATGTGCAAATGCTTGATATGAGTATGATTGTTTATCTAAATTTGACATTTGATATGTTGAGTATTGTGTAAAAATCAGCTTTTTGAGATTATAGATAATGATTATGTGGTATGATTGAGTTGTTTGATTAGGTTAGAGGAGAATCATATCTCGTGTTGGGATATTGATTGTCCCTGTGCTCATTTAACCTATATGAATCAATTACAGTGTGAGATACTTACTGTGTATTGTAAAATATACTCACCTTTGTTTATGTGTCTAAATGATGTGCAGGATGCAGACAGCTGCTACTGGTTCAAAGCTGTCGTGATCTTTTGTCAGAGTTCGCTGTTGGCAGAGGTTTCCATCCATCTGTTTTAAGTGCTTCTACTTTTTGAGATTTTGCAATGTACATATTGTACAGGTAGTATAAATGTTTCTATTTTGAGTTTGAATATTTTAAAACTTCTTTTACTATTTCTGCTGTAAAACATTTTATGTTACGAATGTTTGGGGCCCAGTTGTTTATGAAATGATATTTTATTTTCTCTCTCCTTTGATTTTTCTCTTATTTTCTTTTGATTTCACTCTAATATTATTATTAATATTTAAGAATATGATTTACCAGGTTAAACATATTTGAAATATGAGCTTCACACTTTCTCACCTTATAATCCTCATTCACAAACTCAAACTATCTCTACCTCGACCTCCTAGTTCCAGCTCCTAAACAATGAACCTATGCTCTCTTCATTTGCACGTCTGTTTGAATTAGAGCTTACTATGATTATGTACATTGGATACAGATTTCTAGATAGATTAGTTAGTTCATTGGATGAAAAGAAGAATTATGAGATGAAACTAAAATAAGGATTGAAAGTCTTGGCTGCCAAACACACGAAGCTTCAGAATTCACTATTTTTTTCATGGGCAAAGTAGGTACGTTAGGCTCAAATAACTTCTCATATATGTACCTAAAGTCAACACTTTTTCAATGAGGGAAACATTTTACTCTTTCTTCTTAAATGCTTATCTCGACATATTTCTTAGACTATGTGTATTCTATCGCTTAATCTACTTGTGTTTTTTGTGGATACCAATACATGGACTGCTTATTGATTTTGACATGAATACTCTTTCTCCTTTAGATCAGTTATTGTAAATTGGTTTGAAGATGTTAGGCTTGATATGAATATGTGCTCATGATCATATTTTTTTCAAAATAGATTTGGATATCACTTGGTTTAGCTTTAGTGGGAAAAAAAGAGACTATTTGTGGTCAAATTTCCTTTTGCAACTGTTCATGCATTGAGATTGAACTGTAAGAAACTACCTTCACCAAGACCAGGACGGTGAAAAAGCTTTGTGAGAGGATACTGTCATCTATGTTTGATGGAAGACCTGTCTGAAGATTGGGGATGTAACGTCATGGAAATTGTAAGATTTAAAATAAAATAAAAACTACAATTATTCGGATCAAATCAGATCGATTTAGGAAACATTTAGAAAATCAGTAGACAGCACGACCATGACCCCGTGCTCATGTGGGATGATTAGCACGACCTCGTGCTCATCTTGAAAAATCAGGACGTCCTCGTGTTGAATTTATTGCAGAATGATACCGTGCACGGTAGGACAGGAACTCGTGTTGATATTTCATAACACGACGTGTGGCACGACACGTGCTCAAGGCCGTGTTCATCGGGACTATACTGACTTGCTCAATTTTGCTGTCATTTATGCCAAAACATAACAAAGAAGCAAGCAGGACAATTGAGTGAACCTTAATCTTCATCCCAACAGAGTGTTTAAGTCATTCAAATAGATTTTCTTAATCAAAATCAATCCCAAGTGTGAAGGTAAGTTCTCTCATGTGTTCTTGGCTTAGTTTCTAAGTTTAACTTGTTGCTTGACCTTACTGTTGTATGAGGTTGAGTTGCTGGAAATGTTAAGAGAGTTAAGTTACAGGTAGGTAATGCTTAAACCTTGGTGTTAAGTTGAGAAAAGAGGATTATGAAGGAGTGAAGAGGAAGTTTTGTTAAAAATGCTTTTGTGATTATGTTATGGATTTATAGAGAGCTGATTTGATGAATTGTTAGGCTGTAATCAGCTAAGGGATAAGAGATTCATTATTCTCTACGGTTGTTGATTGTCTAGGAGGATCTAGACGATCGCGAGTCGATAAATTGAATTGGTGAGTGAGCAGTGGAGGCGGTGCTTAGTTGAACATATTTTGAGGTGAGTGTTTTAGACTTACGACCTTTATACTTGCGAGTATTGAGTTGTTTTGTAAGTGATTTCCTTAGATAAGTATCTTAATACTTAAAGGAAAAGAGATAAAAGACTTAAAGCTTAAAAGCTTTAAAAGAGAATTTAAATATTGATTGTGATTGCGATTGGTATGTTCTATTTGATTATATACTTACGAGTATTGAGTTGTTTTGTGTGAAACATAATTAGCTTGATGTGATTTCTAGGTTGTGTTAATATAAGTATTGATTGTGATTGCGATTGGTATGCTCTATTTGATTATATGCCTGATTGACATATTGTTGACTTGTGGTTGACATGATTTGTTTTGGCATATTTATGAGCATGAGACTTGCTAGATTTGAGCATACATTTGAGATTATCTTGTAGCATGTTGAATGCATATAATCATTCATTGTGTTGCATGTTTTATGTGACACTAAGCTACAGAGATTCCAGCGTGTGACGCGCACTTGTCAGTTGAGGGATTCCTAACATGTCGGTTAAGAGATTCTCAGCGATTCTGTTATTTATTCACGATGCCAGTGAGACGCTCGATGCCACGTGAGACTCGTGATGCCGCGTGAGAGTCGCGATGCTAGTGAGACGCCGATGGATGTAAGCCCCGAGCATTCACTTATATGTGTGTATGAGATTCATTGCATACACAAGATTATGACATTCATATGAGCATTGTGTTGCTGATTGGATATGTTTGCTGATGTATGATGAGTTCATATGTATTGGCATGTTTGGTACTTGACCATATTATTATGCAAACAAGTGTGATTTGGTGTTTGATGAGTTTGAACACTGTTTGTACGATGTGTAACGCCCCAAAAAATACCGTGAATTAATTTTGGAAGAAATCGCAGGAAACGCCCTGAAATGGTCGAGAACGGGCTGGAGAACGGTTAAGGAAATCGTTCCCCAAATCATTTTGACATGTTGGTCGGGCAGTATGGTCGAACGGTCTGGCAAATGGTTTGGCAAAACCGTTTCGTAAACCGTTCTACCTGGAGAGTTGCCCAGAATTCATGCGAACGGGATAGCAAACGGTTTGAAAAACCATTCTGAAAACCGTTCGGGTCGAGCGGGAAGTTTTAAATGGGCTGAAAACAAGTCAAAAACCCTAGAACCATTATATACACTATCAGATATCCTTCCAAAACTACTCCCAAGCATTCCAAACTGATCCTACCATAAAACCGACATTTAAAACAATAAATTTACAAGAGATTAACACTTATTCCAACCTACAATCGTTCACTTCTCTCTCTAGTTCGTGGACTTTCGGGATTTGAGGTAAATACCTAACCTTGGGTTAAAATGTGTGGTAAACCAAATGCATTGTACAAGGTTTTGTTGGGTTTTGGGTAATTGACGAGAGCATATGAACGTTAGACCCTAAAACTTTTCATTTAGAGAGATTCAAGGATTTGGGTTTTAGGGGTTTTTGGGGAAAACATATATATACTAGTTTTAAAGGGGTTCTTAACCCACATTGTGTGTTAATCGCTTGGAAACGTGCTTTTGATTGTGTAGGTAACACGATTCGTGATTCAAGTCGGGATAGGTTTTTAGGTGTATGTAAATGAGTTGATAATTGATAATTGATTTTGGTTGTGGATGGTTTCTTGATGCGAATTGTAAATGAGTTGAGGTTTGAGAAGTGGATAGGTGTATGTAAGTTTTATGTACGATGTGATGACGTGGTTAAATTGTGGTGTGATTATGTTGAGTCGGTATGGGTTCTTCGTAACCAACCTTTGTA
>CANYCX011483625.1:0-28258 GCA_948193385.1 Breynia disticha f. nivosa | reverse complement strand
AAGCTAACGCTCCTCGCCCGTTCGCCGAACCGGATCGCGAACCTCGATCCCTACACACAAAACAATCACATTCAACATATAATTCACAAACCAAATCAGTTTTTCCTATCCAACTCCTAATTTTTACGAAAATCCCTCCTTCCTCTCTGAACCCAACTCTTAAACCTATCAAAAATCGAGTTCTAGGGCTAAAGAGCCAATCTAGGCGTGACTCGACTACGTCTTGGCGTGTGTCCAACGTGACTCAACAGTGACACAGCACTGCTCGATCCTATCTCGGCGCGATTCGACTGCTTCACAACATGATTCGAGTGTGACTCCACCGAATCTCGACATGATCCGACGTAGACTCAACTGCGTCTCAACCTCATCTGAGCATGACTTCACCATGTCTCGGCGTGACACAACTGCATTTCTATATGACTTGACCCTGTCTCAATCTGTCACGACCCCGTCTTGGTGTGACTTGACTACATCTAAATGTGAGTCGTCCCATCTCGGCATGACTAAACCCCGTTTGGGCATGACTTATCGCGTCTCTGCGGGACTCTACAACGTCGACTACTTCATGACATAACCCGACCCTTTTATGGTGTGACTCGACCGCGTCTTGATGTGATCTGAGCATAACACAACTGCATCTTGTTATGATTTTACCCCTTCCCTACGTCTCTCAACCAAATCTTGGTTTGACTCGACTACGTCTCGATCGCATCACAGTATGACTCCACAATGTCTCACCCTGTGTCGGCCTGGTTCGAGTGTGACTTGTGACTTGACCGTGTCTCGGCATGATTTGAGCTTGACGCGACTGCATCTCAACGTATCCGAGCATAAGTGCCCATGTCTCATTATCAAATGTATGAGATAAGAGCAGAATTTATCAAATGTAAAAACAACAGCTAATAGTTCTTTCTCTGTGGTAGTGTAATGAATCTGATTTTCATTTAGTGTCTTGCTAGCATGATAAATAGGTTGAAGATGTTTTCCATGTCGCTATCCTAGAATAGTGCCAATGGTCAAATCACTAGCATAACACATCATCTCAAAAGGGAGACTCCAATCAGGCGATACCAAAATGGGAGCATGGATTAGTTTATTTTTTAATAACTCAAAAGTGGACAAAAAATCTTCATTAAAAATAAAAAACAGCATGCTTCTCGAGTAACTGTGTCATTGGTTGTGTTATTTTGGAAAAGTCTTTAATAAAACGTCTATAAAACCCGGCATGTCCTAAGAAACTCAGAACTGCTTTAACGGAAGTATGGGGTGGTAGATTTTGAATGGTTTCAATCTTAGCTCTATCTACCTCAATTCCCTGACTGGAGATCTTATGTCCTAGGACAATGCCATCGATGACCATAAAATAACACTTCTCCCAATTCAAAACCAAATTGGTTTCCTCACAATGTTTTAAAACACGCTTTAGATGTGTCAGACACTGTTCAAATGAATCACCAAACATAGAGAAGTCATCCATAAATGCCTCCATTATGTCTTCGACAAGATCATTGAAGATAGCCATCATAAATCTTTGGAAAGTAGCTGGTGCGTTACACAATCCAAACGGCATTCTCGTATACGCAAAGGTGCCATAGGGGCACGCGAATGTCATCTTCTCCTTGTCTTCTGGCGCAATAGGGATCTAAAAGTAACTAGATAAACCATCAAGGAAACAATAAAAAGAATGACCGACTAACCATTCGAGCATCTGGTTGATGAATCGTAGGGGAAAATGATCCTTCATTATGGCATCATTTAGTCTGCGGTAGTCTATGTACACACGCCATCCAGTGACTGTTCGAGTTGGAACGAGCTCATTCTTCTCATTTGTCACCACTGTCAGTCCTCCTTTTCTCGGGACTACATGTACCAGACTAACCCTTGCACTGTCCGAGATTGGATAAATAAGGCATGCATCTAGCAATTTAATTACTTCGGTCCACACCACTTCTTTCATCTTTAGGTTTAGTCGACATTGTGGTTGAACGACTAGCTTGAACTCATCCTCCATGAGGATTTTGTGCGTGCAAAAAGAGGGATCAATTCCTCTTATATCGGCTATCTTCCAAGCGAAAGCCCTCTTGCGTTCTCAGAGTACTGTCAATAGTTGCTCCTTTTGTTCATCCTGCAGAATAGCTAAAATAATTACCTGTAGTTTATTATCTAGTGTTAAGAAGGCATACTCCAAGTGATCTGGTAATGTCTTTAGTTCAAGAACTAGAGGGTCCTCGAGTGAAGTCTTTAATCTCTATTCGTTTTTTTGATCAAGCCCTCAAATTTTTTGTTTGTGTTTGGCAAATTCTAAGGCTTCAAGATGTGCAATCTGCTCAGAAACTTGAGGGTCACCCTGTTCTGTAGTTTTACCTTGGACCGAACAATGCTCAAGTGGATCTCTATAATAAATTCCTATAAACAAGCAGACAAAGACGAATGGGAGGAACTAGCAAAATAGCACTGGTCGTCCTGATTGCTAGAGTGACGCAAGGATTTTGAAATTAGAAAAGTTAGTTCTTCCTCACCAACTCTCAAAACCAACTTACCATCACTAACATCTATAATAACCCTAGCAGTGGCTAAATATGGATGACCTAAAATCAGTGGTACATCAACATCTTCATCCGTATCCAATATATTGAAATGAACAAGAAATATAAATTTATCTACTCGCACCAAAACATCTTCAATCTTACCTCTAGGCAACCTAACAGATCTATCAGCTAACTGCAAACTCATCCTAGTAGGCAATGTTTCACCTACGCCTAGCTGCTTAAACATCTTATATGACATCAAATTAATACTAGCTCCTAAGTCAACTAAACCCTTCTCACACACTAGACTACCAAAAGAGCAAGGGATAGTAAAAATTCCTGTATCCTGTAGCTTTTGTGGCAGTTTATTCTGTAGGATTGAAGAACACTCCTCACTCAGAGAGACAGTGGATATGTAATTGTTTAAAAATGTGGAGAAATTTACCAAATTGTGTGTCTGTACGCTCTTTGTTCATCCTAGCCGAATATGGAATTCTTGGCTTAAACTCTGATACTGGCTCTTTAACTTTGGTTTCTGGTCGCTAAAGAGTCTTTTCCTTCTCTTCCTCAAGTGGAATGGTCTCAGTGGATACCTCCACAGATGTGTTGGAAGACGTAGTTTTAACAATATCAGGTACCTTAGGAAGTTCTCGACCACTCCAGAGTGTAATGTCTTGAACGTGCTCCCTGGGATTAATCTCTATATTGCTAGGTAGAGTACCTGGTTGTCACTCAGAGATCACCTTCTCCAACTGTCCCACTTATTTCTCCAAGTTATGAATGGAAGCTTCAATGTTGCGAGTAGAGGTCTCCACTGCAGAAATACGAACATTAGCTACCTGAATAAATTTTGAAAAAATTTCTTCCAAGCCTGGTTTTCATTCAGCTGGAGCTAACTGTTGTTGTTGTTGAGGTTGCTACTACTGTTGTTGGAACCCTAGAGGTTGATTTTACCGTGTTCCTCCCCAAGAAAAATTTGGATGGTTTTGCCATCCCTTATTGTAGCTCGGTCTATATGGATTATTTTGATGATGTTGGTGTTGTTGTCCGAAGAAGTTGTGCACTCCATTGCATTCCTGTGTATCCTGATTATCCACTTATACATGCAAAACATGGTCAGTGGAACTAGAAGAAGGAATTGAAATGCTATCAATTTTCCACCAGCTGCTGCATAAATAAACTGCTTGGTTCCCGGACTCAAATTACTATAAAAAGTTTGAACCTGCATCCAAATGGGCAAACCATGGTGTGGGTATCTTTGCAGTAAATTCTTGAATCTTTCCCAAGTGTCTTATAAGATCTCTAACTCTAGTTGAGCATAGGAAGATATGTCATTCCTCAACTTAGCTCTCTTTGCAAGAGGAAAATATTTAGCTAAGAACCGTTCAGCCAACACATCCCAAGTGTCTATGGATCCTCGTGGCAAAGAGTTGAGCCAATGTTTTGCACGTGCTAAAGAGAAGCGGAACAATCTCAACCTAATGGCATCATCTAAAACTCCATTAATTTTGAAAGTGTCACAGATTTCCATGAAATTTGAAAGGTGGCCATTGGGATCCTCATCCTATAAACCATCAACCTGCACATATTGCTGAACCATCCGAATGACATTCAGCTTAATCTCAAAGTTGTTAGTCGCTACTGTAGGTCGGACTATGCTAGATGTAGTCCCTGTCATATCCAGTTGAGCATAGTCAAACATTGTCCTTGGATTTTGATCGCGCATAGTTGAGTTACTAAATGCTCCGAATCCTAATCGCTCTCGCTTTTGAGATCAATTGTGGCTTCTCTGAATAACTGTTTGCGAAGTCGAACGAGAATTGTGCATTCGATTTCAGGATCTGTTTTGACAAGGTTGGAATTGTCACTCCTGGTCATCAACTATCTGTAAACCTACAATAACACAAACAGAAACAAAAACCAAGCGTTAAATCCAGTGAAAGAAAAAGAAATAACACAAAAAGAAACAAAAACAAAAACAAGTGATTAGAGTAATAATTCGATTGAATTCCTAATATTGAACCGTCCCTTGCAACGATGCCAAAAACTTAATGTGAATTTTACAAACACTACTACGACAGTCCGCTTGGCAAGAATACCTATCGAACAGTAATATAGTTACAGAGCATCGGATGCCGATCATACGAGGACAATCAAGTACTACTACCATCAATTTAAAGTATCATCTAACCGAAATAATATCGAGTTGTAAAATTAATTAATTATTACTAATAAAACTAAGTTAAGCAATTATCAGCAAGAAAACAATAACAGTGCAAAAGAATTGGTTTAATTCAAATGGAGAAAAATGGTTACCTAAGCTTAACTCATCCTATGATTTCGTACTTGTATAACTCAATTAATTTGGGAATTAATGAACATTGAACAGTGGGAATGTCTATTCTTTGCTAAAATATCTCTCGATTAGATTAACAACTAAGACCAAGCTGATTAGCCAAAATCTCTTTTAGACTAAAACCTCTAATACAGCATTAAGCTTCATACATTCCTCTATTAGCATTACACCAATATGGAAGAGTTTTATTATTCTATCACTAGAATTCCAGGCAACTCCTTTCAATTATGAGAGACCTAATTTGCAAGATGATTTCTCAACCTATTCATGCAAAGTCACAGAAAACATTCAACACCACAATTGAATCTCAATAAAATTCATTAAAACCACAAATAAATCAAGTCATAATTCGCAGTTCAACAAACAAAACTAAAGATATCAAAGCAAAAGACAGACAAACCATTGGACCTATTTGCTCCTATTTGCTCCGTAACAAGATCAACAGTTCGACTATCTAACACAGGAATCTTTGAATTGGTTGGCCTTTGGCGTGAATTTCCGCTCCTATTTGCTCCGTAATTGAGTCTCTTGGTCATCTAAGCTCTGAAAACTGCGTAATTTTCCTCTTAAAATCCTTTATATGAGGCTTTTTGCGCACCTTGTAAGTTGAGAACGACCATGGGAACGGCTACAAGACCGTTCTTAATGTCGTTCGGAGCCTCAGCATTGGAAACGGTTATAGGAACGGCCATGGTGCCCATTCTCGTGGGCGTTCTGGTTGTGAATAGTGAATGGAACGGCCAGTTGGTCGTTCTGCTGGTTGTTCAGAACTGCAGGTGTTGCATTTCTTCCTGGTCTTCGCTCCGTTTTGATCCACATTTTGCCTTTTCCGCTCCAAAAATGTGAGTGATCTGAAGATATGAAAAATTATGAAAATTATGTAGATATCTTGCAGAATTTAATCTAAAAACTAGAGAAATGCCGTAAAAATATATATAAAATAAATGTATAAAACGACATTTATCACTCGACTGCATCTTAGAGTGACTCGACCACCTCTTGTTGTGATTTGACCGCATGACACTGTGATCAGAGCGTGACTCGACCCTGTCTCGGTGTGACTCGAGCATCACTCGACTGCATCTTACTGTGATTGAAGGGTGACTCGACAGTGTCTCGGCTTGATCTGAGCGTAACTCGACCCCATCTTAGTATGACTCAACCCCATCTTAGTGTGAATCGATTATGTGTCAGACTTGACCCTGTCTTGGCGTGACTCGAGCACATATCAGTGTGACTCTATCGTATCTCAACTTGACTTGACGTCGTAACAGCGTGACAACCATCTCGGCATGACTCCACCATGTCAGAGCATGACTCGACTGCATCTCGATGTGAATTGACCGTGTATCAACATGATTTGAGTATTACTCGACCCCGTCTCGATGTGACTTGAAACGGTCCAAGTGCAACTTGACCACGTCTCGGCGTGACTCGACCCTGTCTCAGTATAATTTGATGTTGTATGGCGTGACTGACCCGTCTTGACGTGATTTGACAGTGTATTAGTGTGATCACAGTGTACCACAACAACTTGACTGCTTCTTGGCGTGACTCGACCCCATCTTGGCGCATTTCACTGGGTCTTGGTGTCACTCGACCGCGGCTCGACGTGATGTGCTCGTGACTCAATTTCGTCTCTGTATTACATGATAGCATCTCCGTGTGACTCGACTGCGTCTCATTGCAGTTCAACCTTGTCTCCGTAAGACTCTATCGGGTGTCAGTTTGACTTGGCCGTGTCTCGAGGTGTCTCGATGTTATCTCAACGTGACTCCAGTGCGTCTCCACGAGAATCGACCACGTCTAGGTACGACCCTGTCACAGTGTAACTTCACCTCATTTCGACGAGACGCGGTATGGCTCGACCGCATCTCAACGTGACTCCACCGCATCTCGGTATGACTCGACCCCGTTTCGGTATGAATCGACCGCGTGGACTCAATTGCATTTCGCCGTGATCCCAGCGTGAATCGACGAGATCCAAACGTGGATTGACCGCATCCCGGTATGATCTGAGTGTGACTCGACTACATCTCGACTTGACTGAAATCGTGTCAAGTTACCTCGACCCATCTCTACATGATCTGAGCATGAAACGGCCGTGTCTCACATGATTTGAGCGTGACTTAGTCTTTCCCACTAGGTTGAGTCAACCTCGTCTCGAAATGATGTGAGTGTGACCCAACCCATCTAGATGTGACTCGACCCCATCTCAGCATTACTCGACCGTGTCTTTGCGTTGCTTGATTGCGTAGTAGCACGACTTGACCCGTTTCGGTCTGACACGACTATGTTTAAGCGTGATCAGAGCGTGGCTTGACCTCATCTCAGTATGACTTGACTGTGTCTTCCCATGACTCGACCCCGAATGTCTCAGCTAATCCCTGTCTCGGCGTACTCAACCCTATGTTATTGTCACCTGAGCTTGACTCGACCGTGTCTCAGTATGATCTCAGCTTGACTTGACCATGTCAACCATATCAGCATAACTAAACAGTATCTCGACGTGATTCCTCTCTTTGTCTGCGTGACTTGACCCCGTCTCAACGTGACTCGATCGCGTCTCGGAGTGATCCTAGTGTGACTCAGCTTCTTTTGAGCTTGACTCGACCCCGTCTCAGTATAATTCAATCGTGACTCGAGACTCGAGTGCACGTGTCACAAAACTGTGTCTCGGCCTGAGTAGAGTGTGACTTGACCGCATTTCGGCATGATCAGAGTGAGATTCGACTGCCTCTCGACATGAATTAGCCTCGTGTTGCTGTCTCTCCACTGTTTCTCGGGGACATTCAACCTTCTGTTATCGTGACACTTCCGTTTCATAGTTTGACACAGCACGGTCACGCACGTGACTAGACCACATCTCGGCAGGACTGGACCTCGTCTCAATGAGACCCGACCCTATCGTAGCATGACTCGACCGCGTCTCGACGTGACATGATATCATCTTAGCATGACCAAACCATATCTTGACATGACTTTACCTCGTCTCGACATGAATTGACCCCTTCTCGGAATGACACGACCACATCTCCACTTGACCTAATCGCGTCTCGGAGTGACTGGACCCCGTCTCGGGGTGACCTGACAAGTCGCTGCGTGATACAACGATGTGTTGGCATGATCCCACCATGCCTCGGTGTAATTCGATCCCATCTCCACATGACCCGACCTCGTCTCGGAGTGACTCAAACGAGTCTCGTCGTGCATGTTCTTGACTTGACTTGACTGCGTCTTGGTAGGATCCAAGGTGACTCAACTGCAGCTCAGCTTGATTGGAGTGTGACTCTAGCACGTCTCATTGTGTTCCGAGCCTAACTGGAGATCATCTCAGCATGCTTAGAGAGTGAGCCGATAGTGTCTAAGCGTGATCTGATCAGGACTCAATCGGATCTCAACGTGATTCAACTTTGACTCAACCGTATCTTAGCGGGATCGAACCTTGACTCGACCGGGTCACAGTATGATCTGACCTTAACTCGACTGCGACTCGGTGGGATCTGAGAGGGACTCAAGTGTGTCCCGGAGTCACCCGACCGTGACTTGATATCTTCTCAGCGTGAGTCGCGCAAGACGAGCCCGCATCACGGCAGCATCTGAGCGTGACGTGATCGAATCTCGACATGAATCGATCGTATCTCGGCTTGACTTAACCCGTCTCAGTGGGACTCAACCCTGTCTCGGGGTTACTTAATAGGGTCTTGACAAGATCTAGTTGTTACACAACCGCATCTCACCTGACTCAATTGCGTCTCGATATGGCTCGACCTATCTACGCGCGACTCAACCTCGTTTTGAAGTGACCTAACAGCATCCTGACTATGTTTTGATACGACTCAACCCTTTCTCAGCTTGACTCGATCGTGTCTTAGACTGATTCGATCCGTCTCGACATGACTCAACCACGTCTTAGTGTGGCTCGACAACATCTAGGTGTGAGCCGAGTTTGACTATACCCCGTATTGACGTGATCCAAGCTCAGATTGAACTGCAATCTAACGTGACTCTGCTGTGTCTGGCCGTGATTCGATTGACACTCGACTGCATCTCGGTGTGATCCGAGCATGACTCGATAGCTTCTCGGCGTGATCTGAGTTTGACTCGACTGCATCTCGACGGGATTCGAGGGTGACTTGACCACGTCTCAGCTTGACCTTAGCGTGGTTTGGCTGCTTCTTGAAATGATACAAGCGTGACTTGACAGTGTCTTGAAAGGACCAGAGCATGACTCAAGAACGTCATGACGTGACTCGACCCTCTCATAGCATGAATTGATTGCAAGATACGAGAGTCGCTCGATCGCGTATCCCGAGCATGAATCAACTACATTTCGGTGTTATCTGAGCATGAATCCACCTTATTACGACATGAATCGACTGTGTCTCGACATGGCTAGCCCCACGATGGGGTGACACGACCCCATCTCGAGGTGACTCAACTGCATCTTAGCATGACGTTGTCGTGCTAAGAATTTCTTGAACGCCTCTCAAAGTGTCTCGATTGCTTCTTTGCTTGAGTCAACTTTGTCTCAACGTGAGTCAACCGCATCTCGTCGTGATCCCAGATGACTCAACACGCCTCGGCATGACTTGACTATATCTGGGCATGACTCCACCGCATCTCAACCTGACTCCACCACTTGTCGGCGTGACTCTCCTGCTTCTTGACATGACTCGACCACATCTTCACGTGACTAGACCATGTTTTGATGCAATTCATTCGTTTCTAGGCGTAGTTCGAGCAGGACTCGACACAATCTCGGCATGACTCAACCCTATCTTACCATGACTCGACTGCATCTCAGTGTGACTTGACCGCATCTCAATGAGATCTGACCAAGACTTGACCACGTCTTGACCGCAGCCTAATATGAGTCGACTACATCTTTATGTGACTCAACACTGTGTTGGCATGGCTCGAATGTCTCTCGGCATGAGTTTACTGCGTCTTGATCATGACTCGACTGCATCTCACTGTGATCTGAGCGTGACTCCACTGCGTCTCGGCGAGATCTGAGCATGATGGGATCTTGTCTCGATGGGATCCGAGAGTTACTCAGCATCATCTCTGTATGATCTGAGCGTGATTCAACAGCTTCTTATCGGGAAGACCTAAGAGTGACTCAACAACGTGTTGACGTGACTCGACCCAATTACAGCATGACTCGATTACAACTCAGTGTGACTTACAATCATCCTCGACTACCTTTTAGTGTTAGCCAAGCATGACTCCACCCCATTACGACATGTCTTTATGGGATTCGAGAGTGATCAACCGCGTGTTTGAGTTTCAAGTGTGACTAGACCGCGTCTACACGTGGCGTGACTGCATCTTGGCGCGACTCGTTTGTGGTTAGGGTGGCTTAATGGCAATTAAACCTCGTTCGAGCGTGACTCAACCCTGTCTCAGCATGACACAACTACTTCTTGACATGATTTGACCATGACTACACCGCATCTTGGTGCAATTCGACCCCATCTCGACTTGACTTCACTGTATCTTACTATGACTCGACTGCATCTTGACTGCATTTTGGCCTAACTCGACCCATTTTAGCTGACTTGATCCTGTTTCGGTATGACTCGATTGTCTCTCAACATGAATAGACTGCACTTGCTTTGATCCAGGGTTACTCAATCCCATGTCGGCGTGATCCGATTGTGAATCGGCGGCATTTCAGAATGATCAGAGCTTAAGTCAACCGAATCTCCATGGGATCCAAAAGTGAATCGACCTCATCACGGTAAAATTTGAGCATGACTCAACCTTGTCTTGGCATGAATCGATCTTGTCTCGTCTTGACTCAACTCTGTCTTGGCGAGACTCATCCGTGTCTTATAGTGACTTGGTCGTGTCTTGGCCTAACTCGATTGCTTCAGGATGTCATCCAAGGCATGACTTGACCACATCTCCCCTTTAGCCGACCTCATCTCGACGTGATTTGACCTCGTGTCAGAGTTATTGGACAACATCTCGGTGTGATCTAAGCATGAATGGATCGCCTCTCGAAACAATCTTAGCTTGACTCAACTGCGTCTCACTATGATCGAGCAAGATTCCATCGTGTCTTGATGTGATCTAAGTGTGATTCGAAGACGTCTCAACGTGATTTGACCATGACTCAACCGTGTCTCGGCATGGCCCGAGCGTGACTCAACCACGTCTCGTCGTGACTTGACCCCAATTCAGTATCACTAGACCATATCTCGGGAAGACTCAAGCGTGTCTCATCTATGTCTCGATGTGACTCGACCCCGTTAAGGCATGACACTATTGAGCATGTATCGGAGTGATCCTAGCGTGACTCGACCCTTTCTCCGTGTGAATCAACAATGTCTCTAGGTAACTTGATTATCCCGACTACATCTCGGCGTGACTAGACCATCAAGGCGCATCACGTGGTGACTAGACTCGACCGCATCACGGTGCAACTCCACTGCATCACAGTGCCACTCGACCTTATCTCGGTGTGATACGAGCATGACTCAAAGATAACTCGATGTCGCTCGATTCCGTCTCGGCGTGGCTTGTCCCCGTCTCAAGTTGACTACACTCTGACTATGTTTGGCTCAATCGTTTCTCAACGTGACTCCACCGCATCTCGAGTGACTCAACTGCATCTCAGTGTGAGTCAACCGTGTCTCCACGTGACTAGACCTCTCTCTGTATGATCTGGCATGTCCCAACGTGATTCGACCTCATCTCGACGTGACTTGACCGTGTCTCGACAAGGTATGAGATTGACTCAACCGTGTCTTAGAGTGATCCAACAGAGCATGATTAGCCTTCTTCTCGATGTGACTTGATCTCATCTCAGTGTGATACCTGAGTGACTCGACCGCGTGTCAACGAGACCAAACCCCATCTCAAATTGACTCAATCGCATATAGGCCGTATCTCGACGTGACTCGACCTCATCTCGACGTGAACTCACTGCATCTCAACGTGACTTGACCGGTCTCAGCGTGGCTCAACATCATTTTGACAAGATACAAGTGTTACTCGACCGTGCCTCAACGTTTTCGTAGGTTACTAGACCGCATCTGGGCATAATCTGAGCGTGACTCAGTCGAGTATTGACATGGACTAAGAATGACTCAACCCTATCTAGATGTGTATTCACCTTCTCATTGCGTGACTCGATAGTGTCTCAATATGACTCGACCCCTTTTCAGCATGACTTGACCGCATCTCGGTGTAACTCGATCCTATCTTAGTGTGACTCTATCCTCGCTCGGCATGACTCGAGACCATGTCGTCTTGACTGGAACGAACCATGACATGGGTCGGCTGCGTCTCGGAGTGATGGACCATGTCTCATCAAGACTCAACCATGTCTTTACATGACTTGACCCTATCTTAGAGTGATTCAACTCGTCTCGATATGACTTGGTCATGTCTTGCTGTGACTCCACCACTTCTTGAACAGATATCGACACAACTCGACCACAGCTCGTCATGACTCAACCCTGTCTCAGTGTCACATGACCTTTTCTTGCATGACTCGCCCACATCTTGGCATGACTTTATCGTATATCGGCATGACTTGGTCGCATCTCGACTACGTGTTAGCATGACACAACCCTATTTCGGCATGAACTCACTGCATACGACCGTGACTCGACAGCATCTCTGCGAGGTACGAGTGTTTCGCCACCCAGTCTTTGTGAGACTAGGCTGCAACTTGGGGTGACTCGTTCCCGTCTTATCCTGACATGACTGCGTCTCGACATTGCTTGACTCTACCTCAACATGACTAACCACGTCTCGACATGACTTAACCGCATCTTGGCGACACTCAACCGTATTTCAGCGTCACTCTACAACATCTCGACGGGAATCAATAGCGTCTTGACATGACTCGATCCTATCTCGCATGTCTTGGCCCAATCTCAGCATGAATAGATAGAGTCTCGGTGTGATTCGAGTATGATTTAACAACTTCTCGATGAGACTCAATCTCATCTCGTGACTTGACTGCATCTCGACATGACTTGACCTCGTCTATGCATGACACAACCCTATCTTTGGATGACTCGACCATGTCTTAGAATGACTTGACCCTGTCCCGGCGTGACCCTAGTGTGACTCGACTGCGTCTCAATATGATATAAGCGTGACTCAATCGCGTCTTAGCATCATCATAGCCTGACTTGACCGGTTCTCGAAGTAATTCAAATATGCTCGACCGCATCTAGGTAGGATCGTAATCGGGACCGCAGGAACTTGGTGTGATCCAAGCATGACTCAACCGTGTCTCGGTATAATCCAAGGTTGACAAGACCTCGTCTTAGTGGGATCTAAGGAGGACTTGCCTGCGTCTCAGCATCTTTTGAGCATAACTCACCCACTTTATGGCGTGATTCAAGCGTGACTCAACCATGTCACGACAGGATCTGAGTGTGAATGGATCGCATGTCGGCGTGATATGACCTTGTCTCGGCATGACTGCACCGCATCTTGGAATCACAAGATAGTGCATCTAGTTGTCTTGAAGTGACTCGACCTTGTCTCCACTGTGTTTGAACGTGACTCGACCCATCACAATAAGACTTGAACGCGTATCGTCGTTATTTGACCCTACTTTGCCTTGACTTGACTCCCTAACGGCTAGACTCGCCAAGCCTCGGTGGGATCCCTGTGTGACTCGACAGTTTCTCGGAATGAATCGACCCAGTATTGGCATGATCAAACCTGCGCATGAGGCGACCACGCATCAATGCGACTCGACCACGTCCCAACCACATCTTGACCTGTCTCGACCCTATCTCTGCTTGATTCAATTGTATCTCGGTGTGAGTCGACCCTGCTTGGTGTTGTAAAACGCCATCTTGATGTGATTCAGCCACGTGTCGAAATGAGCGGAGCATGACTCAATCGCTGCTCGGTGTGATCTGAGCTTGACTCGACTGCATCTCCACATGATCTGACTATATGACTCAACCGCATTTTAGCGTGATTCATGCGTGACTCAGCATGTCTCAGCGTGAATTTATTCCTGCCAGTTCCCATCTCGGCGTGATATAAGCTTGACTCGACTGAATCTTTGCGCGATCCGAGCGTGCCATAATTGCAGTTCAGTGTGATCCAAGCGTGACTCGACCACATTTTGATTTGATCCGACTGCGACTCAACTCAGTCCAGACATGACTCAACACCATCTAGGCGTGACTTGACCACATCGTGGTGTAGCTTGACCCCGTCTCGATATGACTTGATCTCTTCTCCATTGCTTGTCGGCATGACTCAACCCCGTCTAGGCATGACTTTATCGTCTCTCAGCAAGATCGAACGTGCAAATCCCTGTTTTGACGGGATCTAAGTACAAAGTGATTGCATCTCAACGGGATCTAAGAATGACTCGCCCTTGTCTCGACGACATCTAAGCATGACATGACGTCATGACCGTGTCTTGATGAGATCAGAGCGAGACTCAATCGAGTCTCAGTGGGATCTGAGCAAGATGTAACCTCTTCTAGGCGTGATCTGAGCACGGTTGGACCATGTCTCGGTGTGATCCAAGCTTGACTCGACTGCGTCTCTGTGCCCAACTAGGTGAGAGCCAAGCTTGACTCACATTTGCCTCGACTCAATTTGAGCCTAACTCAACCCCGTCTTAGAACGATCTGATTCAGACTTAACTGTGTCTTGGAGAGATCTTAGACTAACTCGAACCTGTCTCCCAGTGAAACAACCTCGTATTGCCTTGACACGACCCTGTCTTAGCTAGTTTGTGATTGGATGTAACTTTTAAGATTTTCCCTTAGAGAAGCTGGACCCATCTCAGTATGAATTGACATATCTATGCGTGATATGAACAAGACTCAACCACATCTCGACGTGATTCAACCCATCTCAGCGTGACTCGACCATGTGTGGGCATGACATGACATTGTCTCGGTGTGACTTGACAATGTGATCTGAAACTTAACATGACTCAACCTCATCTTGACTGCATCTCGGCTTGACACGAATCCGTCTAGGCGTTACTCGACCTAATTTCGGAGTGATCTAGCCGTTAGTCGACCGCATCTTAGCAAGATTCGACCTAATACGAGTGTGAATCGACAACATCATAGTGTGACTCAACACCGTCTAGGTATGACCCCACCGCATCTTGACGTGATTTGATCTGTTTCAACAAGACTCACCCCCTTCTCAATGTGACTAGACCACATCTTGATAAGATCCGAGGGTGACTCAGTGACTCGATCGCGTCTCAGCAAGATCCGAGCATAACTCAAGCCCATCTCCATGTGGTTTGAGCCTGACTCCATTGTGTTTTGACATGATCCAATTGTGACTCCCTAACCTGACTGACCTTGTCTCGACATGAATCTACCCCGTCTCGACATCACTCGACTGCATCTCAATGGAACTCTTCCAATTCTTGACAAAACTCCACCGTGGCTTAGCGTGACTCGACCTTGTTTTTGTGTGACACGACCCTTCTCTGTGTGACTTGAACACAACTCGTCTTGACTGGACCGTGCCTTGGTGTGATCTTAGTTAGGCTCGGCCGCATCATAGGCGTGAATCGACTTGATTGCGTTTCTCTGTGATTTAATCATTACTTGAACTTGACCGCGTGACTCGGCGTGACTCAACGTGACTCGAATCCATTTTAGTGTGACTCAACAACGTCTCGACATGATTCGACCCCATCTTTCTGTGACTTGATCGCGTCTTGGCGTGACTTGACTGCATCTTGATCGCGTCTTGGCATGACTCGACCATGTCTCTACGTGACTCGATGATGTCTACATGTGACTTGACCCTATCTAGGCATGAATCAACCTTGTCCTAGCGTTAATTGACTCCATTTAAGCATGATTCGAGCGTGATTCGATCGCATCTCGGGGTAATTCTACCTTGTCTTGGCATCACTCTACAACGTCACTCAACTCTGTCTCGATGTGACTTGACTGCATCTTGATGCAACTCGACCTCGTCTCGATAGCATTTCGGCATGTCTTTAACACGTCTCGATGTTATTACCTCTCGGAATGATCTGATCATTATTGGAATCCTTCTCGAAGGGATTTGAGCTTGAATTGATTTTGTCTCAACATGATTCAAGTGTGACTCGACCCTATATCGGCATTACTCGATCGCATCTCAGCGTGACTTAACTTCGTCTCGCTATGACTCAACCGCTTCTCAGGATGCCTCAACCTTGTCTCAGTGTGACTTGACCACGTCTCAATGTGATTTGAGAGTGACTCAACCACGTCTTAGTAAGGTTCAATCGCATCTTGGCATGATCCCAATATGACTCGACCACGTCTAGACGTGATCTTAGCGGGTCTCGATCCTGTCTCTACGTGATCAGAGTGTGACTCAACTGCATTTGCAATTGATCAGAGTTTGAACTGACCATATCTCGACGTGCTCTGAGCATAACTCAACAATGTCTAAGCATGATTTGATCGGGTGTGATGCCAAATTATGTAAAACTCATTTTCAAATAAATACAAATTTTAGCACCATTTTTTTTTTAAAAAATAGTTAAGTACAAGAGAGGGAAAACCATAAAAGTAAGATTTTGCAAACCCTTAAGTAAGAACCAAGTGGTCATATACAAAATAAAGTTCAATATGAGGACGCTGTGGAAAACACTTTACATGCAATGATCGCAAGTCACTCTTATACTAATATATGTATAGGCATATAACAAAAACATGACCAAAACCCTAGGAGCTCGACCTTTTTCAGTACCACACTGCTAGCCCTGCCGAAAAGTCGTCTCGTCTCTAATACCTGTCACTCTGTAAACATTTAAACAGGAAAACATAGGTGAGTATACAAAAATACTCAGTAAGTGAATCCCTATAGTTGTTATGCTGAATGCACAGGGGAAACTTTTGGCCAACACGGGTGCGCTCGTGGAACACAAAAGCCGTATTCGCACCTAAATTCCCTATTGGCTCACCGTATCCATGCCACAAACAAGTTACTTATGTGTTTTATTTCTTAGGAATTCATCCAAGATCTTTTCCTCAGTTTAGAAAATCATTAGTATGTTATTCGGGTTAAAACTAGGTTTGTAGACCACATTAACTTGTTTTTAGCCTGGCCTTAACGTACGTTATTCATCTGCAACTTCCCAAGAAAATCCAGGCAAGAATAACGTATGTTTCAACTTGATTAACGTAGTTTAAGTAGGTTAACATACGTTATTTCAATAAAGAACGTACGTTAAGTGGCTGCAGATCAATTCCGCCCAACTTCCGAGTTAAATATCATACATGCACATTTACCACTCACTTAGCATATCATACAACCGCTAAGTCACGCATACAATTCTCCTATACACTGAAATCACTACAATTATCCATTTAACACTGATTAACATACTTTATCAAGATCAAATCAAACAATCATAAACATCAATTTACACCTCATTTATTCTTTCCATATTTCAATCTCTTAAACATAACTTCCACAATACTTATGCTCATACATTTACATCATACTCTAAGTATCATCACCATTTAAACACATACATCATGTCATTTAGCTTATGATCATATTCCAACCATCATTAACATCCAATCATATCAACATATGTGATCACTCACACTTTAAGCATACCCAAAATAACATCATGCTCATCACATCATTTTTTCCATAACTCATAGAAGCAAGATTATCACGATACATATGTTCATCCGTATACTTACTAATTCAAGTAACCATTACTATTTGAACACATGCATCAACCATTCAATTCATCATCATACTCATCCCACCATTCCACATTCAACTGTAATAACCCATACACATTTTAATTCATGCACATAGGCAACACATTACCATCAAATCCCAAACAATTTAACAAGTCCACAAATCAACAAAACAACACATATTACATTTCTCATTATTCTCATTGGAACACAATCATAACATACCTCCACAAGTAACGGTTCACCTCAATTCATATAAGCATTCACAATTATACCAATACATAACCATACACAATTGCATCAATACATAACCATACAAGATTATACACATTCCATCTAACTCATACAAGAGTACATCGTGTTCATTTTACAATTCATGCTTATATCCTAACCACAACACCCATATTCATTTCCATAAAATCGATGTCAAGTATGCAATGAATGCCACACTCAAATGATGTGCTTCGGAGACTCAAATACAGTTAGAGAGAGCCTCCACTCGATCTTTGCTCCCTCAAATCAAGAGAGAGTCCACTCTTGTTGCGCGCATATGGGCACCAGCCCCACTTTACACATAAGTAGAGCTCTCGCCCGCTTTTTCCATCGAGCTCTCACTCGGGATAAACTCTAGGGATAAATCCCTCTCAAATGTAACATCAAGAGTAGAACTCTTCTGTTCTCAAATCTTGGGCCAAAACCCCTTTTCGTGCTCATAAGTCGAGCTCTCGCCCGCTTTTTCTTTCGAGCTCTCGCTCGGCATCAAACTCTCATTCGACATCAAACAACACTAGGGGACTTTACCCTCTCAAGCATAACATCAGGAGACACTCACTCCTGTGTTCTCAAATTTGGGCAGAAACCCCCCTTTTTTCTTATCTCAAGGCATGAACATACAAGTGTGCTCACGCAAATGCTTACAATGACATGAATGAATGTCAATCATGCATTCCAAATACATACACAATCTCATCATTAATGAATGCAAGTCATGCATTCTCACGCCATACATAATTTCTGTCGTACCATATGTACTTAATGGTTTCGCACCATACATTCTATATTCTTATATTATCATGAATATGCACACCTTTTCACAAGGCCATCTCGTGCCATCAACCATCACATACATCATTAATAACTCTTACGAGTTCATCACTATAACAAAAATCAAGGCAGTCATAATGTGTACATGCATAGTCACTCTTCCCTCAAAGGGACATATAACACACAAGTATCATTTTAGTTCCATTCATCACAACACAAGGCATAGTAAGTAACGTTCACTCATACAACCCATCCAAACAAACAAGCGAGTCATATTAGTTCTTCTCTTTCTTAACACATTTTAACTTGAGTTCATACACTCATTCCAAACAAATTATATTAGAGCATTCAAGCCCTCAAATCTTTTACGACATATCTTTAGTATCATTTCCACATAGCATAAATTTTCCACACAATTCATTACTTTTGCATTCAAAAACATGCAAGGTACAAATCACATCTCTTTCTAAACAAATCCACATCATTCCCAAAAAAACCATATAAAGCATAAGCATTTTTAAGCCTTCCACTTAACTTATTTCCATTTCCAATTCTCCAAAGCAAACATTTATAACATGTTCACCGAATCGGAGGCAACCATTCAAAAGTAAGCGTCAAAGAACACGTACCTCAAACATCCCCGAATCGGCTCTTCCCCATATCCGATTCATGTTTCCGATTGTCAATACCTACACACATTAAGTCACATTTTACATCATTCACCACACATTATACCTAAGTTCTCATATACACTTCTAATTATCTAGGATTCTCAATTTTTTCCAACAAACCTAGATTCTCAAATCTTCCGTTTTCTGGTTTAATACTTATGAAATAAACAACCAAATCATCTAGAACAGGGATTTTACCTTTCTCCTCTTTTTGCTCAAAACCCAAATTTCGAAGGGAATCAGATGGAGTGATCATCGTGTTATTAACCCTCTAAATTTCACGAGTTGGTCGGTTGTTTCAATATTTAGGGAGACCTTAGAATTGTGTTTGGGAGTTGAGAGGATGTTTGGATGTGTTTGGGGAAGTTCTTCCCCGAAATAAAATGTATTCTGCCCATTTAATGACATGTTGACCGATAACGTATGTTGATTTTGAAATTAACGTATGTTAGCAAAAATGAATGTCTGGGAAATCTGGCAAGAATAACGTACATTATTCTTGCCATTAAGACACGTTATTTTCATCTTTCCAGCACTACTTTACGGTTTCAACTCTCTTTCGATCGCTGGCCTATATATCCCTATTTATACATACTTGCAACTTACATTAAAACTAAGGCGTTACATCGGGACTAGCTCCATATTGGTGTGATTCGAGCGTGATTCAAATGAGCTTGGCTTGACCGCATCACAAAATGATTCGAGGTGTGACTCAACCATGTCCTAACGACTGTGTCTGGGCTTGATTTGATTGGACTCAATTGCATCTTAAAATCATCTGAGAATGACTCGACCGCATCTTGATATGTATGAGCTTAACTCGACTGCGTCTCAGGAGAATACGATGGTGACTTGACCGCATCTCAGCATCATCCGAGCATGACTCAACGACTTGTCAGAGTGATCCGAGCGTGATTCGACCACATGTCGGCGAGATCTAATAAGGACTAGACAACGTCTCAGTGTGTCTTCACCAGTCTCAGCATGACTGCATCTTAATATGTCTCCATCTCGTCTCGCCAAGACTCGAACGCCTTTCCGCATGACTCGACTGCATCTTACAGTGACTCAATTACCTCTCGTTGTGAGTCGACCGCATCTCACTATGATCCGAGAGTGACTCGACCCCGTCTCAGCGTGAGTCGAGCGTCACTTGACTGCTTCTCACTGTGATCCAAGGGTGACTCGAACGCGTCTCAGTATGATTCGAGGGTGACTCGACCCTATATCGACATGACTCAACCCGTCTTAGTGTGAACCGACTATGTCTCTATGTGACTTGACCCGGTTTTTTCATGACTCTATCGGTGTGACTCTATCGTCGCTCAACTTGATGTTACCTCATCACGGTGTGACTGAAGCCCATCTCGGTGTGAGTTCACCACGTCAGAGCATGACTCGACCGAATCTCGGCATAAACCGTCCGCGTCTTCACATGATTTTAGTGTTACTTAGCCCTGTCTCGATGTGACTCGACAATGTCCAAGTGTGATTCGACCACGTCTCTGCGTGACTCGATTAAGTCTCGATGGGATCACAGCTTTACTCAATTGCAGCTCAAGTTGATTAGAGCGTGATTCGACCCCGTCTCGGCGTAACACGACCCCATCTCGACGTGATTTGACTGGGTCCAAGCGTCACTCACTTCTTGGTGTGATTTAACCACATCTTCAGGTAACTCGACCATGTCTTAGCAAAACTCGGCCTTTTCTCGATGCTACCCAACCCCGTCACGGCATGAATCAGCCCTGTCCCGGTGTGACTCGACCACAACTCAGTGTGATTCGATTTTGCCTGAGTGTGATCTAATTGTGTCTCGATCTCGTATCAGTGTGACAAGCCCCATCTTGGTGTGACTCGATACCACCATCACCACTTGTTGGTGTGAATTGACTCTGTCTCGGTGTGACTTGACCCTTGCTCGGTGTGAATTCACCCTGTCTCACTCTGACCTGACCACGTCTTAGCGTGAAATGAGCATGACACAATCGTGTCTCGACGTGTCTAGACTGGGTCTCCATGTGACTTGACCTCATTTGAGCGTGGCTTCACTGTCTTGACATAACTCGATCGTGTTTCAACGTGATCTGAGTTGACTCGACCGCGTCTCGGGTTGATCCAAGTGTGACTTAACCTTGTTGTATCTTGATTTCAGCGTGACTTAACTGCGTGTCAACGTGATCTGACATAACTCGGCCTCATCTCGGAGTCACTCGACTGTGGCTCAAGGTGACTTGACCTCAACTTAGTGTGACACGACCCCTCTCTGTGTGACTTGAGCACATCTCGGCATATCCAGACCGCATATGGGTGTGACTCGACTGCATCGTGGCGTGACTCGACCATGTCTCGTCATGAGTTGACCGTTTTTTGACTTTATCTAAGGGTGGCTCGACCGCTTCTTGGTCGGTTCCAAGCGTGACTAGACCGCATCTCGGCCTAATTTGAGCCTAACAAGACTGGATCTCCGTGTGATTTGAGTTTGACTCGACCAGGCCTTAGCGTGATACATGATTGACTCGACAACTTCTCAACGGGATCCGAGCCTCACTCGACTCTATTTGTTAGTGGTTCAAGCGTGACTGTACATCGTCTCAGTGTGATTCTAGCTTTACTAGCCTACGTCTCTACATGATCTAAGCATGAGTCGAGTGCGACTCGATGTTATCTTAGCGAGACACGATCGCATCTCGTCGTAATCCGAGCGTACACTACCGCATCTTATTGTGATCAGAGTGTGACTCCCCGTCTCGGCATGAATCGATTGGGTTTTAGGATGACTCGACCTTATCTCGGTTTGTCGACCTTATATCAATATGATTCAACCCTATCTCAACCTAACTCGACCACATCTCAATGTGAATCAGCCTTGTCTCAACGTAATCTGAGTGGGACTCAGTCGCCTCTCAACGTGACTCAACCGGAACTCAACCACGCATCGTTCTGACTTAACCTTTTCTCAGCGTGACCCCACCGCATCTCGACATGACCTACTCTATCAAGGCTTAACTCGATTCCATCTTAACGTGATTCAACCCCTGTTTTGGTATGATCGTAGCATGACACGACCACGTCCCGGTGTAATCCAAGAATGACTCGACTGCATCTCAGCATTATTAAAGCTTGACTCGAGTGCATCTTAGAGAGATCCGAGCGTGACTCCATCTGTATATACGTGACTCAGCTATGTCTTAGTGTGAGTCGACCCCATCACAGCATGACTCGACTGCATTTCTGGCATGACTTGATACCATCTAGGCATAACTCAACCCTATCTCGGTATGACTCGACCAAGTCTCAATGTGACTCGACAATGTCTTGGCATAACTCAGTTGTATCTCAGTGTGATCCGAGCATGACTTAACTTTTTTTAAACGTGACTCGATCGCATCTCGACATGACTCCACCGCATCTTGACATGACTCGATGTCGAACTTGACTCCAACCTCACATGGTGTGATACCAGCGAGGCTCAAACGCCTCGACATCATCCAAGCGTGGCTCAACCGCATCTCGACATGATTTTAGCCGGACTTGATTGCCTCTCGGCATGATCCGAGCTTGATACATCTCTGCATGATCTAAACCTGACTTGACCACGTCTCTATGTGATCTGAGCGTGACATGACTGCATCTCGACATGACCCTAATGTTACTCGACCTTGGCTAAGTGTCACTTGAGTGCATCTTGGCACAAGTCAACTCGTCTCAACGTGACTGGACCACAACTTGAGGGGACTCAACCACGTCTCGATGAGACTTAACCCTTTCTAGGTGGGGCTCGACCGTATATCAGTGTGACTTGATCCCATCTTAGTATGACTCTACCTCGTATCGGCGTGACTCGATCCCGTCTTGAGGTTAGTTCACCCTATCTTGGTGTGACAAGATCTCGTCTCAGCGTGGCATGACCCAGTCTCGATAACACTCAAGAACGTATTGACGTTGTGGGACCTTCTTATGGTGCAAATTCAATACGTATTGGCATGACTTCTCCCTGTATTGACGTGACTCTACTACTTCTTAGCATGACTCGATCTCAACATTCATGACTTGACCCTGTATAGGCGTGACACGACTACGTTTCGGCGTGACTCAAATGCGTCTTGGGGTGAATCCACCTCGTATCGGCATGTCTTTACCCCATCTGAGGTTGAGTACCCCACATCGTCAAGACACGATTGTGTCTCAGCATGACACGAATCCATATCGCGCCGACATGACCCAATCTTATCGAGACTCGACCTCGTCTTGGCATGTCTCTACAACGTATCGACATGACTTGACCACGTATCATTGTGATTCGATCGCATCTCGGTGTGACTCAATCCCATCTCAACGCGGCTCTACCCTATCTCAGTGTGACTAGACTATGTCTCGACATGATTCCAGCATGACTCAACAACGTCTCGAGGCGATCCAACTGTGTCTCGACGTGCTCAATCACATCTCACCATGACTCTACCTCGTCTCGTCGTAAGTCGAACCCATTTCAGCATGAGATGAATGTTTCATGGCGTGACACGACCGTGTCTTGTCATGACTCGAGCACATTTTAGCATGACTTGATCTTGTCTCAGTGTGACTCGATCGAGTCTCGACATTCTCCCAGCATGACTACCGCATGTCAGCGTGACTTGGGCTTAACTCAATCTCATCTCAGCGTGATGTTAGCATGACTAGATCCTGTCTCAGCACGATCAGAGCTTAACTCGACGACATTTAGGCTTATACTCTAAGCGTGATTCAACCTGTTGCGGCATGATCTGAGCTTAACTCGACCGCATCTCGGCTGGATCCGAAGGTGACATGACTGTGTCTCTACATGATCCAAGTATGAGACTCAAAAATAAAATTCCAGTTATTTTCAAATCCCCAAAAGTAAACCTTTTATCCAATATTTCCAATATTTTTTAACATAAAATGGATATAGAGAAGAGTTATTAAACTATACAATCAATTTATTTGAAATGTAACAAACAAAATACATTTCTTTAAAACATCTTTTCCAAAACAATCCATGTTTGTAATCTATGTGCTCGAGTCCTCCTAGTAGTAATCCTGCTATACGTACACCACAAGTAAACAATCAAAGGGGTTGAGTATATAAGAATGCTCAGTAAGTGTAAACACAATTTCAGTTTAAATGAAGTGCAGGGGAACTTTCAGTTATCACTGGCATGCTAATGAACACGGGATCGTGCTCATACTTAAATTTCCAAATGGCCCAACATGCCATACTGATAAACACAGTTCATTCTCATTCAGATTCATTATGCAACACGATGACGTGCTCATCAGTACGAAGACGTACTAATTCTCAAAAATGCCTATTCAATCCCTGTTTTAAGGTAATTTAGCACACAGTAATCTCTACATTTTTTCCATTGTTTACATGGGCTATTTCCTTACTCTTTTCACATAGAATTTACATTCCTTTAGGACACAACACATTATAAGTTTCATAGGTTATGCATATATATAAAAGCACCTAGCTTAATATACATAACCATACCAAATCACATAGAAGTTGCACACAACAATTCTCTTAGCATAGCACACATCTTTTCATTGCATAATCAAACAGGATAGCCACACAGGCATTGTTATTCATAAAAATATTATATAACACAGATATCAATAGTCCACACAGGAATTCATTAATTAAGCACTCAGCAATCCAAATCACACAGATCAATATCCACACACGATAGCACACAACAATCACGAACCACACAAGTTTTATATCCACACAAGATATCCATACTATAGCATTGTAATCATATGAATACAAATGTATGCAATGCCAATGTTGTAACGTCTCGAAATTTTGATATAATTTAAAATTTTAAATAAATATATAGAAAATGGGAATAAATTTGTTGCGGTTAGAATTTAGGAAATGAGGTGAGTTAGAATTTATTTACGGACTTATAAGTTGGGAGGAAATTAGAATTGGGACTAATTAAACCGAGTGGAAAGAATATTGTCAGCTAAATAGTCAAAAGGGCAAAATCGTCCAAATTAATTAACAAGATTAGCCTTAAAACCATACTTAAGCCTTTTCCTTCCCCCCCCACACATACGTTTTCCTCTCCATACTATCTCTCCAAAGCTAAAAACTCGAATCATCATCTTTCCTTGTGAAACCCTAGTGTTCAGGAGTTCCAAAATTGGTCTGTGATCAAGTTTTGGTAAGAATTTCATATGTGTTTTTTATAAATGTCGTTTTTGTTCACTAACCCTAATTTCTGACCACAAATCTCTTTCGTTTGAGCTCCGATTTGAGCAAATAATAGCTCGTTGGAAAGCTTAACATGTATACAATCTAGTAGTAACCATTTTCGGTGTTAAATCGTGTTTTAGGTGGCCAAAATCGGTGTTAGAAAGCAACCCTTATAAAGTGACGAGGTTGGGTTTCTTAGACCAAAGTTTTTCTTTGAGTTTCGTCGTTTAGGTAACTTTCTTGAGAGTCTATTGATGGTGTTTTAATGGTCAATTTATTTGGGTGTTTGATGAGGAGAGAGATTGGAATAAGGGTAGGAGGATGTTTAGGTTTTTAAAAGGAAAGTCTTAAGAATTAGGACATTTAGCATGTGTTTGATGATAGGAATCATAAAACTATACCAAAAGGAACATGTGAGAAGCATTAATGGTAGTTGTTGTAAAGGGGTGGAATAAGTTATGCTAAGGGTAGGTAATAGAACATTAATGAGAGAGAGGAGAAAGAAAGAGGAATTGAGCTATCTAAGCACATATGCATAAGAACATCGTTAATTTTCTGTCTTTGGATAGTTCCATGCACATGAGGTTAAAATGAATTCATAATTTGCTTAATAGGAGGTCCAAATCACGGTGAGGGAGGTTCCCAACCGAGCCGTTAGGCGTTTCTTGCAAGGTAAGCAACACGAATGCAACTTCCCTTGTTTTGTATGCTCTTTGTTTGCAAAATGTTTGGATTGAGTGTTACATAATGTGATGATTATGTATGTTACTTGTTTGGTTGGTTAAGATATACATAATGTGATGAACATGTATGTTGCTTGTATGGTTGTTTATGATATGATTAATGAGATGATTAGGTATGTGGTTTATATGGTTGTTGTTATGGTGGATTATGTACAGTGCTTGTATAGTTGATTATAACATTGAGCGATGATTTTGTGTATTGCTTGAAAGAGTTGATTACTTATCTGCATATGTTCATTGGCTATGTTTAGGTGTGCCAGGCCTAATATGGGCGATATTTTGGCCAAGTAAGGGCGTAAAATCTTTGGTATATAGTACGTTATAACCAATACTCCCAGCCAACGAGGCCCATTTGCAAATGTCAATAATAACGGCTGAGAAAGGGCGTAAATTGAAATTAAAGTCTGGGACCATGAGTGATCACACTAAGAAATGCATTAGGAGTCATGCATTTGCATTTAGTGTGTCGCATCCATTGTGACCATAAAAGTATGTGCTTGAACGATTAGATTGATTGTTTGCATGAAGGAATTGATGCTGGGTGTGGTAGATTATGAGAATGATGAGCTTGATATGCTTGTGAATTAAGATATGAATTGTGAATGTAGTGGAAACCATGCTATGTGAATTTGAGTGTAAACATTGTTATGTTCTTATGGAAATTTTGAGTGATTGTGCTTGGAAAGGGATTAGTTTCATAATGAGATGGTATGTTGGTATATGGTCATATGATTATAGGCTGATTGCATGTGATTATATGTGCTATTAAAATGAAATATATTGGTTGATCAGTGAATTGAGATGATAATTTGTGATAGGAAGTGTTGGTAAAAATGTGTTGTATGATTCTTAAGTTTTCATGGCGAGATCCAGAGATCAACACGTGGTGGCAACTAAGTACGCGCGCTTGCTGTGATCACGCATAGTCGATGCTGATCACGTGTGTATCTTTGATTTCTGAATGTAAAGTATGGGTTTATTACTTGAAATCGAATTTTGTTCGAGTGTCTGATTACGATGTGATTAACAGATGATATAATATGAAATTTATTAAGATTTTGTATTTATTATGAATTGAAATGAATGTGAATAAATTGAAATAGGGAATATTGTCCATTTTGGTAATTTCTGCTTATTGAGTCTCGTGAATAACTGCGTTTTATACCTGTCGTGTGGGCAGGGACTTGAGGGGACATTTTGGACGAGAAAGGGTAAATGTTTTTGCTTGTTTTTGGCTAATCTACACAGGAACAAAGGATCGAGATGGGATGTGTACTATGGCTTGGTTTGCTTATATCATACAAAAGCTTTGTATTGAATATTTGGAAGTGCATAACTATATTTTGTGAGGTCATCATTGAAATGGGATCGTGTAGGCTCCTTTTATTTTATAACTCTCACGATTTTGTACCTATTTACTTTTTTGAATATTCCTTCTCAAACTTTGTAATGTTTTATTTCATGTAATGTATTTATTTTTTAAATTTGTATTACTACTGTTTGTCAGCCACTATGAACCCGTACCTATCAGGTTCTTGACGTATCCTACCTGATCTTCAAGGTACTTGTGTAATAGGCTCCTGTTCCATAATTTCTTATGGATTTGAGTCCATCTCCTCACTATCCTGTTCAGGAATTTGTGTATCTACATACTCTTGCGCAACTTCGAGTTGTACACCACTCCCACTGTTTCCTTTAAGAATGAATTCCGTTTTTTAAAACACAGTGGTTCAAGCAACAAACAGTTTGTTCTCGCTAGGATTGTAGAAATAGTATCCTTTTGTCACTTTAGGATACCCCACAAATAAGCATTTATCTGTCTTGGATGAAAGCTTGTTTGATGTTAACCTTTTAACATGGCCTTCACATCCCCAGATCCTTAGTAAAGACAAGTTTGGTTTTCAACCAGCCCATATCTCATATGGTGTCTTTTCGGCTACTTTAGTAGGAGACCTGTTCAGCAAAAAAGCTGCAGTCTACAGGGCATAACTGTAAAAC
>CANYCX011483203.1:0-16875 GCA_948193385.1 Breynia disticha f. nivosa | reverse complement strand
TTTAAACAAATAATTAAATTTAATTTAGTTGAAAATATTTTAAATGATTAACATCACAAATTTAAGATAATTTTAAAATAATCACATGCAATATAAAACTAAAAAAATAATCTTAAATAATATTGTTCTTAAAAGTTAGATTTATATATAAATTCTCATAATAAATAGTTATGGTATGAGTTTATGATTTAGAGGTCCGTATAATTATAAATTTATGGAGTAATTATGAGATATATTTTTTTATCTACAAAAATTTTTATAAAAATGCAAAAAAAAGATTATCATAATAATACTCATTTATTTTAAATTAATAAGTTAAATTTTAAAATATGTTATCATAATTTTTAAACCAAATAGGTTTCCTTATTTCGATATTTCCAAATTTTCGAACGAATGGTCTCACCATATCCCAATTAGAACTATATGCCCCAATCAAATTATTTTATTTTCAATTATTATTGTATGCTTTACTAAAAAGACTAAAGCAACATAATTTTGATTCTGCAAATTCGATGTTTTCGCAAAATCATAGGTTTCAAGCTGTTTTGCCTTAATATTATAGTTTTCCTGAAAGTCCGGTGCCCCCACTGTAAAATAATCCTGGGTCCGTCCCTGAGTGAAAGCCTTTATTCTAGTCAGTTGCCCAGTTAGCAAGCCTATCTGCTAGCCTATTATCTTCTCTGTACGTATGTTCCGAGCGAATCTCCCACGCACGCCCCAAGAAATTTTTACAGCAATTAATCAAGGGAGCTAAAGGATGGCAAATCTGCATTGGCTTCTGTATCAATTGTAATGTGGTTTGTATGCTTATATTTTCTCGGAGATTTATATGCTTAATTCTTTATTTACTTGCAGTTTATTCCCATTGTGGTTTTATATATAATTTGAAAATGGCGAGTCGTACCAAACCTTAATAAGATGTGAAGAAATGTTAATGTCTCATCATCGCATTAAGTAGTTGAGATCTATAGCTTTGGGCGGTGTCCATTACAAATCATGATTTCCTCCTGCCTTACCATATACTACACAAATATCAATTGCTTTAATTTTTACATTCCTCAAAACTTATCATAACCGATGAATCAGAACTACCGATTCTAAAACCAGAATTAGAATCGAACCACCGAGCCATAAAACCGTACACAGTTGGTTTCAATTCTGAACCGTTTTTCACCTTTGTAGAAGCACACATTTGAATCCTTTTTTCCGAATAATTTTAGGAAAATGGTTGGACTAGCCCACAAACTGGCAGAGAATCTCAACAAGACCTAACTAACCAACACGTCAAAACCCCACATACACATTGTGTTGGTTGACCCGTTTGAACATTGAAACTACGGACAAAGGGTATGCACGTCCGGATTATTTAAAGTATACGCGAACGAGAGCCACTGGAAGGACGTAACGGTAAACACAAATTTAATGAAGGGTGCACCTCACCAACCCCAACTTTTGCTGCTAAAAAGTGAGGTGAACAACTGAGACTCCTCTCCTTTCCATTGCTTGACAATTTCGTTTAATGCAAGCAATTCTCGCATCTAACTTCCCTAATCTCTTTATTTTCCACCTTCTTTTTGCTCCAAAATCTTAATGGCCAAACAACAGAACAAGAAAACGTAGGTGTTATGGAATTATCAGTTACCAGCTGCATGCGTCTTCGTGAAAATTCACATTTGCTCGTCTTTCATTGCCCTCGAACGTACGTCTCATTAATGCTCTGCATGACCCGCCCTATTTTTCCGCTACCGTAACCTGTCAACGTACGTGTTTTGTGCCAAACTTTATTTTTATTCAATACTTTATTTATTTTAGAAACTGTATATTATGTAAAATAAAAATTATTTTTTAAAAATAAATTATATATTTAAATTTATTTTTATTATATTTAATAATAACAGTTTATTAACCTATTAAGTTTATTCTGTAAAGTTATATAATAATAATAATAATAATAATAATAATAATAATAATAATAATAATAATAATCGACTCATTTAATTCTCTCTTTAAAGAGATTCATATTAAAATTCCCGAAATTCTTTGATGCTCTTAGTTAATTTTGACTTGTGGCAGATGCTACCATAATTTGTCGATGTACGTGGTTTTAAAAAAATTGTTTTTATCGAAGACTTATTTATTTTATTGAAATTATATAAATTATGTAAAATAAAAAAAATATTTTTATTAGAGAATCAAATATTTTTTTTCAATATATGTAATTAGAATAGTTTTTTTATCTTATTGAATTCTCTTTTTAAGGAAATTTATAGAAAAAGTTCCTGAAATTTTTTATGACCTTAATTTTGACTCGTGACAGCCACTTTATATCGTTTGTTGTTATGATTCTCAACGAAAATCCGTATTAGTCATAGTCGAAATATTTTTTACTAAATATTATTATTGACAAACATAAATATTGTAAAAGTTAAATCATTTCATTATTTTCGTATTATAAATTGAAAATTTCGTATTATCGTATTATAATCGACTCGAGTTTGCTTGATCACAATTTTTTTTCGAGAATAATAATTAGTTGAAAGAACATATACAAATAGAAACTGCATAAAAACCCATTTAAACTAAAAAAAATAAATGTAATTGCTTATTACGGAGAACAAGTGGTTTAGCATGACACGTGTCAAATCACTATTGGATTATTTCAATCCCAACTGTCAAGAGTTAGTGTAGCGTAATAAACGGCCCCCTCGTGATCCCGTTAAATACTAACGGCGCCACTGCACTTACTACTCCTCACCTTTTCTCTCACTTTCCTTCCTACACACCACAACTCGTCTCCTCTCTTCTCTTCCTTATTCTGCACAAACCGCTCGTCTTTTCTTTGTCTGAATTCCGGCCGCCGTATCTCTTCCCGATGAACGTAAAATGAATACAACCGGACTTCATTCTCGGATCATTTTGATCATCCAACGCTAACGTCCTTCAAGGTTCGTATAATATCTTTTCTTATAACTTCTAGTCCTTGAAGTTTTTTTAATTCAAGCAGGGCAGGAAAAACGATCTTCGGAAAAACGTGCGTTAATGTATAGGCACATTTTAATGCAGAAACTGAAATCTTTCGCCGGGGATGGGAAAGAAAGGCAACGGTTGGTTCTCGTCGGTGAAGAAGGTGTTCAAGTCGTCTTCTAACAAGGAAACGCCTGGAAAGAAGGTCCTTTAGAAATTTTTTTACTATCTATCTTTTTGATTAAAATTCCGTAAGATCATTAGACCTGCTTGAAAATTTTAACGTTTCTGATGTTTTGGTTAGTGAATTTTATGAATGTGATTGTGTGTTCGGAGTTTCTCTCATACTGCTTGCATTTGAACAATATTTGCATGAATAGTCGAACAGCCATTTAATAATTTATTAGCACTAATTATTCTTTAAGTAAATTAATTGACTTTGGATAACAGTTAAGTTATTGATTAAATAGCCTTCCATGACTAGATTAATAGATTCCTATTATAATGCTAAAGCTTTGAGTAAGGTTTTTGACTTTTGTTTTCTCCAGATTTGGATTTGGATTCGCTAATCACATGATTAACAGTAGTAAACGATTTTCGCAATATGATTTGTTATTTTAACTTCCCTAACTATATACCCGTAATTCTGGAATTGGATGGTGAATAAAAATTGCACTGGAACTGGAACCGGCTAATTTTGGTTCCAGTTCCATGGTTCATAAAATTGTGAACTGTCAATTCTAAACCAATTTGCACCTCTAGTGTGGATTCAATCTGAAATCAAAATAACTTGTAAGAAAAGAACTAAAAAAGGTAACTATATTAACTAGCTTGGAATCAAGTGAGTTGCAGCATTAAAGATGGCCTGTCTACCACTTATGTGGTGTGTGTCATGTCATCATGGACCATGTTCATACAAGAAGACCTAAACATGGTCCCCCTGTTAAAATGGCTTTATATATCTGAAAAGTTGTAAACGCAATGACATATTGTTATCAAGCCACCAATGCAATCACATCACTGTTCTTCACACATGTGCTAGCTCTGTTACACACCCATCATGCTTTGAGAGCCAAAATAAACCTTCCATTTGCGTGGTAGTTGGAAATATCTTCCTGGTGTGGAGAGCTGTTAAGTGCACTTAATGTGATTGTGATAATCTTGTCAATTTTGACATAATTGCGTAATCTATGTGATAATGATGGGGTCATGGGGCTATGTTTTTGTGTTTCAGAAAGAAAATGTAGAGAAGTGGCAAAATGAGGCTCCGGAAGTGGTGTCATTTGAACATTTTCCTGCAGCAGAGAGTTCTCCAGATGTTACACATGATGAGAGCACTGCATCAAGTCCTGTTGGAGAAGACAGAAGTCATGCCATTGCTGTTGCAAGGGCTACTGCTGCAGCGGCTGAAGCCGCGGTTGTAGCGGCTCAAGCCGCAGCTAAAGTAGTTCGATTAGCCAGCTATGGACGTCATTCCAAGGAAGAAAGAGCTGCCATTCTCATACAGTCTCACTACAGGGGATATCTTGTAAGTAACTCATCAACTGATAGTGCAGTCATTATCAGATATTGATTCTTTTGATTACAGTTTAATTGCGTGGAGTTAAGGCATTGGGGTCAGCTTGCTTGATCAGAATGGTCCAGTGTAGGAGTAACTAAGAAGTGATGGGGGCATTTTAATTTTTATGTCATCTTCATTGTCTTCTGTTTCTGATGGATGATCTTGATGGCTTCTCTAGAATCAACCGACAAGTGTAAATCAGTGTGCCTCGGATTCGTTTACCAACAGTTTCACTTTAGAGTCCCCTTTTATTTATTTTGACGTGTTATCGAGGTCACTTTAACTAGAAGTTGACACAAAAAGCTCTACAACTTTAATTTCAGTCTTGAATTAGGTGTATTAAATGTGTTTAGCGTAGCAAATCAGAGTTGAAATTGGACAGATGGGTTATGAAGGATTCCTGCAGAGATTAAAAGACAGCAAATTTTACGGTAATTGAGTTGTAATTTTGCAGGCTAGGCGAGCCTTACGTGCATTGAAGGGACTGGTGAGGCTGCAAGCACTTGTAAGAGGCTACAATGTTCGGAAGCAAGCACAAATGACAATGCGCTGCATGCAAGCTCTGGTTCGAGTGCAGGCAAGAGTGAGAGCTCGCAGACTTCAAATAACTCACGAAAAGTTTCAGATCAGAGTTGATGAAGGAAGAGAAGAACGTGGAGCATCATCAGTGGATCAAGGCATGAATTTAAAGAGTCCATTGAAGAGTCATAGAATGGAAAGTTGGGACAACAGGCAACAAAGTGCCGATAAACTCAATGAAAGTGCCTCAAGAAGACATGATGCTGTTGTCAAGAGGGAACGAGCTCTTGCGTATGCTTACGCTTACCAGGTTAGCTCTTCTATATTTTTTTTTGTTACAAAATTTTAGTAGAAGGGGTCGGACTAACCCACAAGCTTTTTAGCGCCCCTACGGATGCAGGGCCGAACCCGCACCCTCAGTGAGCAGTTCAACCCCCTTGACTGCTAAACCCACGGATGAAGAGTCTATTTTTTAAATATATTCCTCTTCTAACTGATTTATGTGAAGAACTTATTCCCAGTGGCTCTTTCATTGAAACAGCAACAACAAGACAAGCAACAGCTCTTGCTGTCTAGCCCGAATGGTAGAGACCCTACATTTTACGCAGATGAACATGAGAAAGCTCAATGGGGTTGGAATTGGCTAGAGAGATGGATGTCATCACAGCCATATAACACACGTCCATTAGGACCAAATGAAGGCTCTTACATGACACTCACTACCGCCACCACAACAGCAACCGACAATTTATCGGAGAAAACAGTAGAAATGGACATGGTAACTCCCCCATCAATCTCAAGGAACGTGAAAATGGCTCAACCTGACACAATTCCATACCCTTCTCACCAACAAGACTCGACCACTTACGTTCCAAGCTACATGGCACCAACCCAGTCAGCAAAAGCCAAGGTCCGAAGCAATTCGTTGGTGAAGCAAAGAAGTCCAAGTGGACCCCAATGGAACTCATCCACAAAAAGAGGGTCAACTATTGTGTCAGGCTGTGACTCATCGAGCTCAGGCGGATGTACGACAGCAACCTACGGGTTCCCAAGAAGCCCGAGCCCGAAACATGATGGGATGAGATTTCAGTCGAGGAGGATCGGTGGCTATAGCCCTGATTTCATTGGTGGTGATGAGAGGAGATTGCCTATTCTTGAGAATCATGGACATGGTTGGAGGCATGATTTTGGGTGATGAAACGTCTTTTGAGTTTTTTAAACGTTATATATGTTGTTTATAAATAATATTTATTGTTGATTAATGTTTGAATCTTTGTGGACGATATGAACCAGCAAGTGCTTGAAGATGTTGTAACCTATTACTTAGTCGTTTGTTTAATTTGTATGTGATCAATTTGTTTCATTCTTTGTACACCTTACGTTGAGAATTGGCAGTAGCTCAGAAAGTTGAATTTTCGATATACCAATCGGTAGGGGTATGAGTAAGATATATTACAATTCATATTCATATCCATAACTCATATTCTTTATTTATAGCCTATTCATACATGTGCGGCTAGATAAAGTTGTTATACATAAACTACCCATTTGATACATTACCGATTGTGTAAATTCAATTAATTAATTTAAAAATAATATAAATAAGTTAACGTGAAAAATTACATTCACATGTAGAAAAATTAAAAAGATATTTGAGAAAAGACATGACTAATAGGTACGGATAGCAAGAGTGGGTATAGATAATATCTACTGAATAGGATACGGTACGAGTATGTGCAAAATAAGGCTATGTCTTATATCTATACCCTACTCATAACCGTACAATAAAATGTGGATAATAATCATGTACATACCCGTCCCTGTCAAAGCGGACAAAATCCACATTAATTGGGTATGAGTTGGACGGTACCCATTAGGTAGGGTAGAGATTGTCATCCTTACATCTTAAAGCACTTGCTCGTTCATGACTTCATAAAAAACCATTGACAAAAAATTGTCTTGCAGTTAGACATAAATGAAAGCAGATTCATAAATTATTGCCAATACAATACGCACGTGTATGTCCAAACATTCAACCAAACAATTACAACGCCAAAATTTTTTCCATGGAACCAAAAACTCGGCATGTAAACTGAACCATTAACGCATCTAAAGAATAGAGGTACCTGCCATCTCAGCCGCAAGGAGTGAGCTTCTTATTGCCAGCTCCACGGGGATTCTCATCTTTCCAATCGTCCCAAGCTCTAGCCCTCTCCACGGCAGCATCATCATCATCATCTTCCTCCTCTTCGCTCGGTCTTGGTATTACGCTGTCCTTGTACCAAGCATAATTTGCTTCCTCCATGAGTTTGGTGTTTCTCTCTTGCCATTTGTTCATAATTTCCATCTCCTTCAACCCAGCTTCTTCTATACTCATAGTCGGCAGCCTACCATAGTAATGTACCCGTTAATATATCTATATCTTAAAATTCATTTCAAAGAGGTCTACAGAAGGTCCGAAAAGTCAATAAGAAAACAAATTTTAACTCGTCTAATTAACATCAAGTTTGTATGATAACTTTTCTTAGCTGACCGAGAATTACCTATGATTAGGCTGGAAAACCTTTGCTGCCATTCTTTCCCTCTCAGTTGTTTGTCCGCCATTCACAAGACTTGCTGGTCCAAAAATCATTGGTTGGTGCTTGTGCTCGTGTGCCTGTGAAACCTTTGCCCGCCCTTCTAAAACATCTTGCGCAAAAGTAGCACATGTTATAGGCTGTGCTGGTTTGATATATTGTGATCGAGCAGCAGCGTTACGATGCCAATCTTCTGCTCTCTTTGTTCGATCATCGAGAATAGACTGTGACAATTCTTTATCCCCCTCCTAAAACATACGATGAAAAGCACAAAATAAAAAATAAATCTTCCCTCATAAAGGCTAAAGCTCTTCATAACCATGTTGGCTTTGAACCAGATTATGCAAATTGCATAATGCAACTAAAACAGGAAAACAAGGATGATGAAATGCAATGTGATACTTCATGGTAATCAACTTGGCTTAGTATGGTGAGAAAATGCTGTCACAGTTACATGACATGCCGCATCACCAAGGGGTATTTCAGACGTTTGTGTAAAAGCTATTACAACTTACAATGGCTTTTTTATGCTTACGTTTTCACAGAAAACAAGACAACAATTTTTTTCGTGTAACAAACTTTGATTCCGTTACGGTTCAGAACAATATATAAACTCACTGTGCATGCACTAAATAAAACAGTAGAATCATTCCTTTCAATTACCAGATGATCATTTCTTGCATAAAGTTACTCTCCAGTCTATAAAACATCAGTGTGTAAACTCAGAGACGCGAAAGCATTTAATATTAACTAGAACAAACATGTAAAACTTGTCACAACGTAACGGAGCTGAAGAATATGATACATCACGTAGTACACAAACAAGAAAAGAGGACATACCTTAAGTTGTCTTTCTCTTACAGCAGAAAGCATCTCCTCCTCTCTTTTTAACATTTCCAGTAAATCAAGTGCCTGCAACACAGTCAATAAACCATTTTCAATGAGTGACCAAAGCACTGTCAGATTTGAAAGCAAACTTGCATGTTATCAAGGAATTGCCGAACCAACCTTACAGAGTGCCAATGATATTGTAGTGAACCAGACCTGCATAAGAATATCATCAGAAGTTCAGGAACACGGTGTAGAAACAATCACTTGAGAGTTGGATTCCTTCTCAAGAAAATGCATTACCCTTCAAAATAATTGCCACTAAATAAGAAGAAATAATTATAATTAAAACATTTCATTTTTCCTTCACAGTAGCACATCACATTAACTAAACTAGCTAACCTCACGTTCTTCTTCCCCGTCATCATCTAGCACATCTTCCTCTCCAGCCTCAACTGGAGCGGACAAAGCAGCCGCTTTACTGGACCGACCACGCCTCTCTTTCCTTTCCTTTATCTCCAATAACTTCGTTTCAGCAGCTTTTTGGCGCTTGAACCTCGCAATCTACACAAAATGCACGAACATAAAACATAAACGTTCAAAAAATAACATAAAAGCAACAAGACATATCACGGGTTCATCATCCCACCTTTTGAGCTCTTTTATCAGCAGAAGTGTTAGAACTAGCCTTAGACAATATGTGCAATTCCTCTTCCGGCACAAGTTCCATTACTTCACAGAATGAAATAAATTCCTAAAACAAAATTTTCTCTTTCATTAATTCCAAAAAAACCCACAAACAAATCAGCCAAATTAATCGAATCACGCCAAATAGCATTGCTATCACCTTCAACCTAGCTTGCGAAACCTTCAGTATTTGAATCCTATCATCCCGCACAATTTTTTCATTCAACTCTCCCAAATAAAACGGCACCTGTAATATAACAAAGCAAAACGAAATCATAGCTTTACTCAATAAATAAATAAAAAATACAAAACCAAAGAGAATATCTACAAAAGTAAATATACAAGAATGTATTTGAGATTTGTGGTGTTGATGTCATCTTTGGTTTCATTAGTTGAAAAAAGCCCTAATTTGCTTATCATTTCCTCGCACTTTTCCAATAATTCACATCCTTTTTTCACCGTCTCCTGCGAAACACAGATATGAAAAATAAATTAACGATGAAAAACATTGACACTGAAAAAGCAAGGAAACTAGGAAAGACACAAACCTGATCGACACTAGACTCAGTGCCTGCCACATGGATCTTTCGAGCCTCTTCGAAGATCGCAGGTAATGGAAGTTCCTCCATTTTTTATTTTTTCGAAATCCCAGAATTGGTTCGACGATTGTTAAAGGTTCAGTTTTGTCAAATATTTCCCAATCGAGGACTAAAAATCTCAAGAATTTTGCCACGTCATTGTGAACATTATTTTGTAGATAATAGTTGAAAAATATATTTTATATAATTATTAAAATTTATATATGATTTACATAAAATTAATATTTAATTTAAAATAATAAAATATTTATATAAATGTTAAATTTAAAAAAAAAAATATATAATAATTTAATATGTATCAAATTAAAAGTTTATATTAAGTTTAAAAATATAAAATATATAAAAAAAATGTAAATTTTTATATAAAAAATTTAAATTTACATATAAAGTTTATAAATATTTTATATTAAGTTTATATTTAAAAAAATTATTCAGTATAAAATATAATTAAAAAAATTAAATATATAATTCTAAAAAAATTGAAACAATTATATTACTGCAAAGAAAAAAAATAAAGTGCAATAAATTTTTAATTTAATATGTGTATTATAAGAATTCATTGTATGTTAATGCTTGGTAATGTTTTGTTTATGCTAAAATTTCATATTGTAGTTTTATTTCTTATAGATATGCAAGAATTTACTCTTCAAAAATAAAAAATCCCATTTATTTTAATTGAATAACTGCCAGTGAGTAATTAAATTTAAATAGTTGTTATGAACAAACTGTCATAATAAATCCTAAAATTAAGGAGCAAAGTTTAATAACTTTCTTATTTAATTCTAAAAATGAAGAATCAACATTTATCAACTATATATATTTATAAAAGCAACAAAAATCAACATTTTTACGTTATAAAATTCACAACAAAACTACAAAAGACGAAACACAATTCACGTATGAACTAAAGTTTATTTTTATTCAAACATATTCATGATAATTTTTTCTATAAATACAAATTGTTCATAAGTCATATATTTTTTTTAATTTGAAAAGAAAAATATATATTTTTGTTCATATGTGTTCGTTGTATAATGTGTCAACAACTAAAAAGGTTTCAAACAATTGTCTATAAGTCACTTTTTTTAATTTGAAAATAAAGATATACATTTCTATTTATATATGTTAATAATATAATGTGTCAACCTTATTAACAAAATTAGGAGATTCAAACGGCATAATTTATAAAAAAATATATGTTTATAATATTTATTATTGTTCATATATATTTACAATTAATGATCATAACTACTTACTAAAAATCAGGATATGCAACACAAATATGAAACTAATTGATTGCTAAAAAACAGAAGATTCAAATGTCACGATTTATAAATAGAATAGATATTTATAATGTTCATTGTTGTTTATATATGTTCATAACTGATGATCATATTTACTAGCTCAAAATCAGCATATACAAACAAATAAAAACTCATCCACTTGTTTAAAATTACGATATTTAGACAACACTATTTATAAAAACGAAAAAAATATGTAAATGTATCTAAATTTGCATTTTTAACATTAAAAAAAACAGAAATGCATGAAAAAGACTACTTTATTATATTTAAACACATGTGTAATACATAAATGGACATTTTTTGAAAAGTCAAAATATAATTTACATAATTATCTAAATTTTAATATATTTGACCAAGAGAATAAAATTTAATAGTGTGCTCTGGGATCTGAATTTAGAATTCGTATTAGACGTGTTTTAATTTTCTCGTTTTCGTGTTATTTTTTATCACGTTATAAATGTATATATGCAAATCAGTGTTATCATGTCATAAATTGACATATGACTGCCTTTTTAATATTTTCTTAAAGCAGATTTAATGCAACTTGTGGATGTTTTTATGTCTGCCTTTGTGAGACTAGTTTGCATCATTAACAAGTAACACAACAACTTGGCAAATTTCCAGAAAACGAGGGCAGATCTTCATTTTGGAATAAAAAAACCTGATTCTCTGGTTTTTTTTGTTATAAGGGGAGCTCAACCCAAGGAAGGCGGTCAGGGAGCGAATGCATAGCAGGGGATTCACCCAGCAGCCGGAGGTGCCAGAAGGGCCTGCAAGAAGGCCAATTCAGCGGGCTGTCTTGCGCAGCGATACCACACTAAACGGGAAGGGATCTCCTTCCAGACGTGTGACCACCAAGGAAGCTCAGGGCGGTAGCCCACCAACAAAGTGTCGTCGGACAAATTCGAACCCAGGTTGCAAGGCTGAGAAGAGATCTGAGATCCTCCACTTTGCCAGTTGAGCCAAGCTTCCTTATCAACGTGATTCTCTCGTAACACAAAATAAAGAAGAAGAAAAAAGAGCTCTTTGATCATTCTGGATTTCTACTTTCCTCAACAGATCTCAACCAATTCAGCAAAATCGAGGAGAGGTTTATTCATTCTGGACCCATGATCATGAACACATTGGTTTTCTTAGGTGGCTCCATCATGATGAATGTGAACTGAAAGTGACATTCTTCATTGCTTCCTCTTTTCATTTTGGCCAATTTTATTACTCTGCTTACATAAGTATCTTAAAAAAGGTGTCTGAATATTGCACAATAATTTAGAACACTGTTAGCCATTTTCATGAGAAGTTTATGATAATGGAGAGATATTAAACAGACAAGCCACTCTGGATAATACAATAATATTCCAAAAGCTATGTGATAGAGAAATGCTTGTTCTTATTTAGTAGTGGTGACAAACTACCAGGAATCTAGTCTTTTTGTTTCCCGTAACATTCATGAACTGGGCTTAAACCATCTCAAAAGCAAGACTAAAGTAGAGGAAGTTGATGTTTATTTACATGTTTTTCACTGAAAACCAGAAATTTTACTTTGATTCATTACTTTCTTCAATCTTTTAACTGTCAAAAACAGATTTTTTCTTCTTTCCAACTTATTTTGCAGTGCTGCTTATGTTTCATTTACACAAGCTTTTGGCATTTCTTGGGCCTTTTCTCATGGCTCGCCTTCAAATCGTTAGTGCAGTTCAAGTTTCACAGATATCTTCAGTTGGTTTTTTTGTTCTTCACTGAAAATCAAAAAAGCGTTATTTTTTTGCGAAACAAACAGTAAAGTTTGCAGCTTTCAGTTTCTAGTTGAAGAAGGGTTTGCTTGTTTCATTCCTGTAAGTCATTTCTGTACTTTTTTTTGTACTTGCTGTGAGTTACTGATTTGTTTTCGTAGCTTCCAATTGCAATTGCCCATTGTTATATATCCGTGCCCTAGTTTCTCTAGAAAGATTGAGTCTACAAGGATTTATGAACGAATGTCTGGTCATGAAGCATGATTGTTATTGAGTTTTGACTTCAAATTTTGTTTCATGTTTTGGAAAGGATAAGAAAAGCGAGGTTTTGAAGAAATGGAGGAAAAGAGGATCTTTGATTCTCAGGTCGTTGACCTAGAAGAGAAGAAAAATGGGCTCAATTCTCTGTATTTTGCAGTTTCATGTGCATTTTTAGCTCTTGGTTTTCTGTCAAGACCCGAGAAAGAAGAAAAGAAACTTCATCAATTTCGTGATAAAATGCTTCAAGGCAGTACTCATCTGTTGGGATTGCTTGTGTGGAGATCCCAGAGAGAAGCATCGAATGGTGGGAACGCAGAGGACGTTCTTCGCAAGCTTGAGGCTGCAGAGAAAGAGATTAGATTGCTAAAGCAAATGAGGCATGAGGATGCAAAAGCAAATGAGAAAGTTGTAGGCATCTTTGCATCACAAGAGCAGGGTTGGTTGATGGAAAGGAAAAAGCTCAGGCAGTATATTGGAGCTCTTTTGCATGAATAGAAGGTTGTTGAGAGAAATAAAGAAGAGGCTGTTTATGATATGGATAATAAACTGAAGGAAATGGAGGATTTGATCCAGTCCAAGGATAAAGTATTAGAGGAAGAGGAGAATTTGAGGAAGGAATTGGAAGAGAAATTGAAAAAAGCTGAAGAAACTGCAGAAGAATTGCGAGAATCTGCAAAGCGGGAAGCTCAAGAGCACTCCAGTGACCTTTGGAGGCACAAAACTGCCTTCCTCGAGCTGGTGTCGAACCAACGACAGCTTGAGGCTGAAATGAGCAGAGCATTTCGGCAACTTGAAGCCAAAAGGGAAGAGCTTGAATCTGTGTTAGAGCAGAAGGAGGAATCAGTTCTGTTGGCCCAAAAATTATCCATGGAAGTAGTGAAGATACGCAAGGATACTGAACAAAAGGACAAGATTTTGTCTGCAATGTTGCGGAAATCCAAGCTGGATACTGCTGAGAAGCAAATGTTTCTCAAGGAAGTTAAATTATCAAAGTCTAAAAGGAAACAAGCTGAATTAGAAACAGATCAATGGAAAGTGGCATCAGAGCCAAGACATCAACGGCATTCATTGAGAAGTATGTTTGCTCATCAAACGAATTTGAGCTCAGATGATCTTTCATTCCAAAGAGGATCATCACAAATCAGAAATGGAAATTCACAACCAAGTGATTATGTACATGAGTATGGGAATCCTGAATTTCAGAAAGAATTGGAATTTTGTTCTCCATTTTCAGACCAATATTCCGCAGCAGGCAATGAGGAACTAGGTAAGTAAACTTTGCTTATTGGCCATGCAATCTTTGTCTGCTGTGGTGTAAATGTGTATACACTCATTCTTAACTAACCTTGAAGCTGTTGCAGTAGATATAAAACGATTGGAAAGATGGATTCATTCAGAAGCTGAGAAGTATGCTGCAGTGATTGAGAAGAGGCATCATGCCGATTTAGAAGCTTTTGTGGAGCAAATGAGACTCAAAGATGAGAGACTGCAAGCTTTTAGCTGGAGATTGATGAGCATGGAAATAGAATCAAAGCGGCCGCAGTCGCACATTGAAGGTCTGAACCAGGATCTTTTGGAGCTCAGGAAATTGGAAGCCTTGTTATTGCAGAAGCAGGAAGAAATACAGGCTCTAAAGGAGCAGATAACTGATCCAGAACTAGCACATGATTGCATGATGTCTGAATCCAAAACTGAAAACCAAGAACCAGGAGAGAAAGAGCACGAAATAGAAGAGGATTTTACTGAAACACCTCCAGAGAATGATTCTGAAAAAGAAGAGAAAGATGGCCCACCTTATCAGTCTAAAATTGCTGTTCAATCCCCAGAAAAAGAATTTGAAGAAGAGAAAGATGTTTCTGACCAATGCTCTAGTAACGGTGAAAGTGTAAGTCATGTGGAGATCAACAACGATGAAAAATTGGCATCACCAAGCCAAAAACTGACAAAGGGGAACAGTCCACCATGGAGAATGGATCTTCATGCTCTTGGTGTATCTTTCAAGACCAAGAGGTTGAAGCAACAACTTTTAGTGCTTGAGAGATTGACAGGGAAAGAAGAAAATGGGGAAGATTACAAGCAAAATGACGGTGCAGAGAGTGAGATGGACTTAAAATTTTTCATGTCTTTGCTCGACAAACAATTGAGCAGATACCAGACTCTCCAAGCAAAAACCGATGAACTTTGCAAGCGGATGGTAAGCTTTATTAATGACAAGTTCCGATAATATGTTCTTCTCAAGTCCTGATAATATGTTCTTCTCCTGTGTTTTCCTCTTATCAGCATGATAATTACGTGGATAAAACTCGAAGAGAAGTTAGGACATCAAGAATGAAAGGAGAAACAAAAACATTGGAGCATTTCCTTGAGGAAACGTTTCATCTTCAGAGATATATGGTCTCAACAGGACAGAAGTTAACGGAAGTTCAGTCCAAGATCACTTCTGGGTTCGCTGAGGTTTCGCAAAAGCTTGACAATTCTGCCAATGGCAACATGAAGCGCTTTGCAGACAACGTACGAACCCTATTCCAGGAAGTGCAAAGAGGTCTGGAAGTTCGGATTGCTCGGATTATCGGAGACCTGGAGGGAACCCTTGCTTGCGAGGGGATCATACGTATTGGGAGATAGTATTTAGTAGTACCTCTCGTAGAAATCAATAATGATTACAGTGCATCGTGTAATTCGTTGTTGTTAATTATGTTTGTATTTTTAGTGAAATTTGTATAGAAAACTAACAAACAATTCTTACAGCGATACCATTGTCCTTCTTTCCATGAAAACTTGCAAGTAAATGAGTAGCAGGCAATGTATCATTAAATCGCAGCAATAATGCATCCTTGAACTAACCAATTCAAGGATGATTCTCTTTTCTTTTTTTTTTATAAAAAAATATTACTGTCAGGATCTTATGGCAGGGAAGAGTTCATAAGTCTTGATCATTTAAATTGGTAATATGCATGTGTTTCCTCTTTCCACAACATAGAGTTAGTATTTCTGGTTAGGTGGCAATTATGATCTCTGCAGAAACATGATTTTCTTGCCTGTGATTCAGAGCAGATAAAATGAAATATCATATAAACTCTATGAAACATTCTTGATAACTGATGCAACCGAGTTGCTTCAACATTTTGTCAAGAGAATAGTCTGTATTATTAATCCAAACTGTTACTAATCGCATGCGCTCTAAATTCTGCAAAATAAGATGAGAGTAACCTCAGTTGATCTTTCGGAGACTCCCCGTCGCTTAAATCTGTAAAGAGTTTGAGTATCTACTATAACGCATCTCAAATGAATAGAAAAAAACCTCCTTTATAGATTCAGTAGATGGACAATCTTATAATTAAGCGTTTGAACTTTGTAGAACCAATAATTTGCAGAAGAAAGTATCAAAAGATTACGTAGATTAATGATATTAAACTATATCAACCGGTAAAAGCTAAAGTAGTTATCGCACCATTACAGCAGCGAACTTGGAACACTCATTAACCTTTCAGTTGCTTTCTGAGCTTTGAAAGATGTCGAACATAATATCACTATTGTTGTTGATGCGCGCGTAATATTAACATAATTCTCATATTTTACTTATGTATTATGTGCGCATATTTTTGAAATTCTCCTTAAAAATCACATTTTTAAGATGCTTTTATTGAAAAATTCATTTAAGATTTAAAATGTGATTTACACGCAAAATAATTCATATCTTTATTAATTATCGGTCAATTTTTATTCGGTTTATAATTTTATACGATAATTAATATTGTTTATGATTTTGGACAGACTTGTATGCACGATAAAAGGAGAAATTAAGTCGAAATGAAAAGAAAATGAGTCCAAGACCCAAGGACAAAC
>CANYCX011483185.1:0-11306 GCA_948193385.1 Breynia disticha f. nivosa | reverse complement strand
GATTTTTCACCTTAGGTCAAAAATCTAGTTGTTGGGCCGAATCGAGCATTTGGCCCAATTTTGGTAATTGGGCCCAACATGGATGAGAAATATTATTTCTTCCATGATTTTAAGACAATGATTATTTGTTAAATATGATTTCTTAAGTGAAAATATGTAAGAAGATAAGAGAGAGAAAATTTAGGAAGTTTATCTTACATTAAGACAAGAATAATGTGGGATAAATTAAAAGGTAAATCTTGTTTATTTATCCACATTAAAGTCACGTTTTTGAAAAATTTTATTTTAATTAAAGACTTAACAAATTCCTAATTGGATTAGGATTGTTAAGTGGTTTAATCTTGCAAAACTCTTCTTTATTAAACCAACTAAAACCCTCGTATTCTTTATGAGTGTTGGCTATCCCTGTAAACACCACCAAAAATCGTGAGCTTCCACCTAAAGATCAGACATGAGATTTTTAGGGTTTTTCTAGAGAGTGGTGTCAGATTTTGGGGCTGATCATATAGTTTGATCATCTTTGTGCCTTCTGTTTCACAAGAAACTCATCCGATCATTGACAAACAGGTGAACCAAATTTCTCATTTATGCTAGTACACGTTTCCAATAATCCGTGTGTTATTTTTGTTGAGGGATCATGTATGGGATTCTTCCTCGGTGTTACAAAGCTCGTCTCGGAGTATTCTGAGAGAGTATTTACTTGGTGTTTGCCCATATAGCCTACGACATTGCAAGAGGATTCAACTAGGTGAGTTTTTCTTCCGAAGTCTTGATTTTTATCTCAACTAGTTATCACTTAGGAGTATGCATATGCATTTCTTGATATATGGCAAAGATCTTGGTTGGATTCTAACATGTTCTTGATTTGTTTTCAACTGCCATTAGTTTAGAATATGTTAGAAAATCGAACAGAGACAATTGTAAGCAAGTCCATATGAGACAACTTTACTGGATTACGGCTGACACTAACGCATAAATATGTTTAAAATAACATTTAAACCGTATAACATGAATGTCATAAAAAAAATAAACATAAAATACACAATTTTATGCAACACAATAACTAACAAGGTCTGGGACACATTAGATCAGACCGTGTGTCCACCCTTGTAATATGGAAAAACAAAACCATAAAGAATTAAACAAACAGTGATCTAACACAGTCTATGACATCGCCATCCCAAATCCAATATTAGTTACGCAAATATTGACACAGTAGCGTCGGGGGTCATGCATCACATAAATACCCTTCACGGTCAGAGCCACAAACATGTCACCGGTCATGTAAGCATACTATATAGTTACAAAAAACAAACTGACTTTCAATTTCATGCCAAATCTTAATTCACTTTCAGTTGATCCGTGAATTAGGCTATGTCCAAAATTGTTTTATCATGTTTTAAGTCATTTCAATTGCATCCAACACAAAATTGTTTAATTAAAGATGCCACAAAACTCACTAAAACAAAAACATAATGATCATATCAATTTTATGCATGCATATAATCATATAGCAGTCCTTAAACCATTTATGTAACATCCTTAATCATTAAACTAACATGATTTAAAGTTAACATAATCATTAAAGCAACCCAAACATAAATGAACATTTAAAAGACATGATCCTTACAAAAACAACATCATAGTTTTGTTTAAATAATTTTAAAGAACCAAAACACTTAAAATCTTACAATTAGGCTCCAATACCATCAATGGTGATCATACATGTATCTAGCTCGATTGTACACATAACAGAATATGTAATAAACAATCAAAATTATATGCCAATCACAAAATTGTAAAGATCATAATAGAAATTTAGTCGAAACATTGGCTTTAGGTTAATTGCCTTTGAAGTGTGCTTTACAAAAACAAAACACAAAAACACCTACCCATGCAAGGAGCTGTCAAAGGATGGCCATCTCTATGTTCACACACGTCCCGATTGGTCATGTGAAATAAAAAGCGCTAGCTACTATATAATGTTTTTCTTATGGCATTAAAGAACCTGGATTTTAATCTTGTTTTATCTATATGGATGGCACACTAAGAGCAAAGAAAAAAGAAGTGTCTTTTTTAGTGAACTCAAAAATTACTAAGGATGGAATGAACCAGGAAAATAAAACCTAACTCATGAATATATTGTTTTGTTGATTTTACGTACCTTAAATCACCCAAATTAATTTCTAAATGGAACAAAATTTGATGGCTATAATCAAGCACCACATTTGATTTTATCTTCTAATTATCCTTCCTTAAATGAAACCATAATCCAATAAAATCTTTTCCTTAATATCCCACCATTTAACAATTAATAAATCTCATTAATTCTAAATGTGGCTACAAAAATCGACATCAAACGAGCCTTGGCACATTTATTTATCTCTTCATTAAAGCCTCACAATTTTGTCTTTTAAAATTCAAAACGAGTGACCAAAAAAGAAATACTAAATATACCCTTCTAAGCCAATTTTCTGTTCGATATTTTAGGTCCATTCGTAGTTGCCACTAGGAAATAAATATTCTTAAAGGTTATATATACACTCAAGAAGTCATTATGACAAACAAATTTGAATGAAAATTTGATTGAAAAGTGACCTAATGCAATCTTAGATAGTCCTTTACCCTTGAATATTAGAATTAGCATAAGGCATGGACCAAGTCATCCTTATGTATTCTGGTTCCTTGTTTGATATTCCATTGAGATTAAAGCTTTTAGATAAACAACATAACTTATTATTTCATCTTATTACACACTTCATTTTATTATTTGAGAGACTCATGATATTGTCTCTCTTTTGAGAGGGCTAATCCCTTTACTTCTATCATGCACTCTAACATGAATTAGTGCATATCGATCATACCCATACTTGTCACCCTATTACGAGCATGTTAAGTATATGTCAAAGTATACAGTACCCTATCTCAAGTTTTATCGACATTTCAGACCTAGTAACTGTTGGATCAATAGTGATCAACATTAAGATCCTCATTGCATTTTGATAATGTGTAAAATGATGAAATTGATAAAGGTTGATTTTAGGTTGATCTAATCAAGAGGAGATTGATGAAAAGATGAATCATAGCTAAAGATCATAATAACATATGTTAAGTTGCAAAGGCAATGTACGTTAAGAAAGATCTCTTCACATTCAGAAGAGATAGAGTTGTCATGTTTGAGATATGTATTTTGTATTGAAGATGATTGATAGACACAAAACCTAGGATAGATGATAATGTACGTTATGAGAACATGTAAGGTACGTTGAGGCCTTAAAATGACTAGTAAGGAAGTGTCAAAAACACTGCATCACGTTAGTGATCATAAGTCTGCTTCAAATTGACAAGTAGAGAAGTGTCAAGAACACTAAATCACATTAGAGGTGATCATTCTGCTTTAAAATGACAAGTAGAGAAGTGTCACAAACACTACAACACGTCATTGATGATCATGCTAGCTTAAAACGACAAGTAGAAAAGTGTCACGAACATTGTATCACATTAATGACGATCATTCCGCCTTAAAATGCAAGTAGAGAAGTGTCATGAACACTGTATCACATTAGTGATGAACAATCTACCTCAAATTATCAAGACGATTATCTCGCGAACACTGCAACACGTCACTGACAAACATTCTACCTCAAAATGACAAGTTGACATAAAAACCCATGAAGAAAGATAGCGTATGTTAATGATACATATAACATACGTTAATGAGACTGAAAAAGCATAAGGATTAGTTTTTTAAAAGAGAATACGACTCTATTTGTGTGTCTAACAACTTTACAAGCTAAAGAACATCTAAAGACCATCAAACAAAGTTAAAATAGGGTTGACAACTAAAGATACATTGTAAGATGGTTAAGAAACATTTTATTCATATATTTTAAGAGAGATTCTTTTTGGGCTTTTATGTATTGTTCTTGAAATAACCTAGGGGTGTTTGCATCATCTTTGATGAGTTATAAAGTTCTCACCTAGGTTAAAAGTGAATTTGTAAAGCTCTTACTTAGCTTAAAAGTGTACAAAAGATTTCTCACTTACCATGAAAGTGAAATTAAGAATTCACACTTAGCTAGAAAGTGTAGTTAGAGTTCTCACTCAGTTAAAAACTGAATGTGACAGTTCTCACTTAGCTAGAAAGTGATTATTGTAAAGATTTCTTATTAATCTAGAAAGTGACACTCAGAGAAGTGGTTAAAATCCTTAGTAAAGGTACTAAAGTAGTGAACACAGACTAGTTGTATCAAACCACTGTAAAAATTTTTGCTTTTTATTGCTTATTTTAAATATCCACCAAGTGTTCATATAAATTATTTAAAGAAGCCAAAAAACATACATACACTATTCAACCCAACTTCCCGTGTATCCAACAATTGGTATTAGAGTAGGATCCCTCATTTAAAGGCTTTACAAGGTTGAATATTCACAAAGGCGTTAAACTTTTATGGAAGCAATGAATTCTATGGTTTTTCTCTATATTTATCGTCATTCTTCGACGGCTCTAATTACACTATATGGAAGAAGAGAATGATGATTTTCATTATGTCTCAAAACACTGAAGTTTGGAAGGTGATAACCATCGAACCCAATGCACCAAGAACAAGCAATGTAGAGTTAAAAAGAGAAAGTCAGTTTACAAGTAAAAATTGGAAAAGTTAACAAATAAACTCCAAAGCTATGCAAGTGCATTATTGTGTATTGAATTGGGAAGACTTGAATCGAGTTGCTTCTTGCGAGAATGCAAATGAAGTATGGAAGATGTTTGAGGTTACTCATAAAGACACAAATTAATTAAAGGAGACCAAGATCAATATGCTCCTTCATGATTACAAGATCTTTGCAATGAAGGAAAGTGAAAGAATCACTTCTATGCTAGAACAGTTTGTAGAAATCACCAATGGGTTGACATCTTATGCAAAATCAATTCTTGAGAGTGGCAAAGTGAAGAAAATTTTGTGGTTACTTCTATAATGGAATCAAAAGATTTGAACATGCTAGAGTTAGTGCTCTAGTGGGGTTCCACTTAAATTATAAAATTGTCTTAAAGACAAAAGGCCTCAAAATTGGGTCCAATGAGAAGACAAAGAGCATAGCATTGAAGGAATTCAATGAAGAAAGTTATGAGGAGAAAAAAAGATGAAAAGAAGATGAAGAAGTTGTTCATTATGCCAAGAATGTAAGAAAGTACAAAGCACTCTTGGAAAGGAGAAAGAGAGATTTAAAAAATGATGATATGTGTTATAAATGTGGAAGATTGGGTAATCACCAAAGCGAGTGTAGAATCTCATCTTCAAATCTGCTTTAAGACAAGGCTAAGGGAAAAGCTAAAGAATAGTACATAGCCATTTGAAGTAATGAAGAGGATGAATAAAGAGAGGAAAGAGACAACCTTACTCTTATGGCCATCGACTCATATTCTTGTGATGAGGAAGGTGAGGTAAATCTCTCTACTATTGATATTGAGTTGCTCGATGCCTTTGAATCTTTGAATAATGATTATGCAAATGTGGTTAAGGCTAACAAGTTGTTAAAAGTGAGAAATAGGTTGCTAGAAAATGAGAAAGAAGACTTGCATAAATCTTTGAATAAATCCAGTGATCATTCTCAATGCATGATTGAATATGAGAAATTAAAATTGCAACTTGAAAAGGCTAAAGAGGAACTTAACATCATCATTAGAAAGTATACCAATGGAAATGAAAAATTTGAAAATATGTTAAATATGTAAAGGTACACTTTATCTAAATGTGGTCTAGGATGCAATGAATTTATGCATGAAAACCCATTCATTAATAAACTAGATCACATGTTCGAGAAGTTGAATTTGAGATTACCTAAATTTTATAGATGATTAAAAATTGGCCACAACATACAAACATGTTTAGCTCCTAGAAGAACCATTTGTGTGAAGAAAATATAGGTTTTGCAAGGAACAAATGTACCTCACATTATATTTGTGGCTAACCCCAAAGGACCCAAAGTAGCTTGGGTACCAAAAAGAAATTCATCTTTGTTGTAGGTATTATGAAGAATGAAGAAACTTTTTGATGCTTGAAGTGTGAAGTGTAGATATTTAAATCTCACAAGTAGATTCAAATACTTAGTTGTCAAAATTAAGCATAAGAATTCAAGTTATAACATTTGGTTATTGCAACCAAGGTAAAATCATTTGTTTTGGTCAAATACTTACTGTGAGGGTAAGGAACCTTTGTCAACCTTGGAATTTGCTCTTTTGGTCAATTTCGTGATGAATAGTGTGTTTAATGCTTTAATTCTCTCACATTAATTTCAATGTTGAATTTTTGTTAGTATGATGATTTCAAACACATTTGAATGATCATTTGTTTGACTCGTATGTTTATAAATGGTGTTTAATAATCATATTATCAAATTTTGATAAAGTATTGTTGTTTTTACCATCTGTTTCATTTTGACTATATGTTGTTGTTTTTAACAATCATATGTTTGATTTTGATAATGCAATGTATTGTTAATGATTTTATGTTTGAATGATCACATGTGCTTGATTACAATGCTATATTGTTGTTTAATGTCCACGTGTTTTGATATTCGATTGCATATTGTTCGTTGATGATTTATATTATGATGTCGTGAATTTATGTTTTGATCATTTATGTAGTTATGATTGAAAATGCATATGAAACTATATGGATTGGTGATGTTAATTCAGGTTTAATGATAAACTCAAGATATAAATGGTCATTCAATAAATGTTTTATGGTTTTTAAATGTGAGTTTGATAAGAACTTAGGACTATTTACTGCAATAAAATTGTGCATTAGAACCAAACCTAAAAATTCTAGAAAATATGAGTTTGAGGCATGAATTAAGTAACTTATTAGTCACATTAATGTATGCTAATCTCTAACACATGTTAGCATGTAAAATAGCACAAATTTTCCATAAAAGATTTTTTTGTTTGATGGCATGTAACATAATTTGTTTAGTTTGTTTCAACTTTATGATTTGGATTTTGATGTGGAATACACATCCATTATCTAAAAGGTTAACAAAATAGACCGTACGGCACAAAGACATGATTATACTTTGGTCATAATGGAAGTAGCCAAGTGTGATGCTAAAAATTCAAAACCTCTTTTCCTTGACTATTTGTTTATTTATTATTTTCATAGCCATATATTTTTTTGTTTTTAACACAATGAATCTCAACTGAATGTTATATGATGACTCTATATTGCAAAAAACCTTCGAGTACCATTTGAAAGGAAAAGGGAAGAGAATCATAAAACCATTGATTTATAAAACATAACCAAAACTTAGTGCCTTGGGTATATGCCATACACAGTGGGTATCAACCATAATATGAAATAACAAGTTTACAAACTACCTGTTTGTAGGAAAAAATGTGTGGATGAATTCCCTAACCTCACAGCAATAGTCACCAAGAGTCTCCAAAAATAGCGTACAGGGTAAGTAGTCTACGCGGTAGCCTGCTCATCTATAATCACAAACACACCCATAGAAAATATGAGTACATAACTCAATAAGTGTATGTCCCTCTCATCAAATACATAACCATATAAAGTCTAATACACTCGTTCATTTATTCTCACTCTTATCTTACTTGTTAGATTATCGTTCTTTACACAGGGAGTGTTCTACTCTTTTTCATAAATCCTAGGATACGTTATCTGAGTGTTTGATTCAAGATTTCTTTAGTGTTATTTAGTTCACAAATGATAAATTTTAAGTCCCTAACTTGGCCCCAATCATGTTCTAGCTTCAAGCAGTATTGGAATACGGTTTATGTAATCAAACAACCTTTTGGGCGACATTAACGTATGTTAAGCTAGGTATTAATGTACGTTAGTGATACAATAAACTTTATGGAACCTAAACAAAAGACAAAATAGTTTGGTGAGTAGATAAAGTAAGTTAAATGCATCTGTAACGTACGTTATCCAGCTGCAGACATCATAAACTAGGAATTCAAATCACCCACAACACTTATACATTTCATATAGAAACTAACATCTTCCAATACATAACCTACACATTCAAACACACTCTCAAACTTCCTTGCATCCACTTTCATCCTTGACATTCACAACATCCTATCAACCATATCATACCATATCTATATGAAATCACAATTCATACATAAAACCGCATTTCACATTTCCAAACACAAATAATATACCACACATAAACATAATATAATCAACACTAATTTCTCATTTGCAATAAAAACACAAGTATGACCTATGTATATGCATCATGTAAATGGCATTCCTCTTTCATTCTTTCTCACTAACATGCTTTCTCTCATTTAAGGGATCCTCTCTCTCTTTCCCTTGGTTGTTCAACCAGTGTCCATACGCTTAGAATCACTCAGTCTTGTATGACACCTTTTTATCTGGAGCATAAGTACTTAGAATCACTTAGTCTCACATTTCCTGACTCTATCTCATTGATCAATCAGTGCCTATGTGCTAGGAATCACTCAGTCTGAAGTAACACCTTATCATTTGAGATAGTTGCGCTTAGAATCACTCAGTTTCGCATTACCATTTTCATTTTTTGCTGTACAAACAGGTGTCGATGTGCTTAGAATCACTTAGTTTCACATGACACCCTCCAGCCATGGCGCATGTGTTTATAATCACTTAGTCTCACAGTGCCATAGAGCATCGATGCGCTTACAATCACTCAGTCTCACATGATGCTCTCTCATCTATAGCATATGTGCTTAGAATCGCTCAGTCTCACATTGCTATTTCATTTTTTTCGTTGTCCAAACAAAGGCATTCTACACTTTTCTTACAAAATTCTCAAATCAACAATCATGTGGCCTCTCAATCTAATGCTCTTGTTTCGATTCTACCATGCAGGTATGTCACATGCAAATATGTCATAATGCACATATGAAATTCACACTTTTCCACATTCCATCATTTAACAACACAAACACACACGCATTACACCCATTTCTTAAAACCTTTGCATATACATACTAAAACCAAGGAAAATATATGCATTTCATGTAAACAAAATCTAGCAACATCAATCATGCACATTAAGACATCATAGCACACATCGCAAAATATGGTCATTTTATTCACACATAAGTCGACACACACAGCATACATCATATTTCGTAGAATATGGGTTTCTATTTTATGTTTACATATCTAATTACACACTTTAAGCTAACCTACTAAACCAGGAAAAGACTAAATATGGATGAGAAAGTGATGGGGCATACAATTACCTCCAAATATTGGTGAATTCGTCCGGCACTTGCTCTGGCTCCTTTGCGGCTCTAATTACTACATTGATTATTAAATAACATCCATTTAATTAATAACTCTATAACTATAAATTGTATGTTCCTATTTAATTTCTACCCATAAATTTCCTCTTTCCTCTAGAAACCCTAACTTATTCAACCTTTCCTCTCTTGGCTCTCTCATAAACCCTAATCTCTTTTCTCTACACCCTTCCACACACACTTTGTTTCCTTTAATGTAAGAATACTCTCCCCTTGTCCAAATCTACAATCTTAAATTTTTTATTCTCATGCCTAACTTATGTTAGAGCAAAAAACTTACATCAAGATAGAGTTTTTCCTCTAACCCTAGCTCTGTTTAATAAGGAGGAATATGAAGGATTTTATGATTAAAATAGTAATTTAGGGGATGATATTTTAGGTGGTAATTCCTGAAGGGTTGGGGACGTGATTTTGGGATGAAAAATGGTTTTGGTGTTTTCTTATGGCTTTTAGGTCTTTTTTCTCTCCTTTTAGTGACCTGTCCAAAGCCCGTTAACGTCAGATTTGGGAAATTAACTTACGTTAGTTGACCCACATTATTTTAGAAAATTTTTCCAGAATAACATACTTTATTGTAGGGAATAATGTATGTAATTCATTCTGTTAACTGCTATTCTTCATTTTCTTGAACTATAGCTCTTCTAGCAAACCTGTGCTACATTCATACACTTCTTCACCACCTCAATCTTCTCTAAGGTTTATTGGACTAACTCTACTCCTTCCAATAGTCTTAAACCCTCTACGTCCTAATAAATGGGGCTGCAACATTTCCTTCCATATAATGCCTCGTATGGTGTCATACCATTGTTGGAGTTGTAACTTTCATTTTAAGAGAACTCTATTAGTGATAGGTGTTCATCCTAACTACCCCCTGAACTCTTGAATGCAAGCCCTCAACATATCCTCTAGAGTTTGTATAGTTATCTCTTACTGTTCATCTGTCTGGGGTGGAAAGAACCGCTGAAATTCAACTTGGTGCTCATTGCCTTTTGGAGGCTTCCTCAGAACCTGGAGGTAAATCTTAAATCCCTATTCGACACAATAGAAGTAGGCATTTTGTGTAACCTCACAATTGTTTACACATATTTCTCCACCAGTCGGTCCAAAGACTAGTCCTGTTCGATAGCTAAGAAGTGAGCTAATTTGGTCAATCCATTCACTATTACCCACACCACATTGTGTCGTCGAAAGGTCCACAACAAAATCCATGGTGATTTTCTCCCATTTCCACTCAGGAACCGCAAGAAATTTCAACTAGCCTACCAGAGCCTGGTGCCCTACCTTTATCTATTAACATGAAAGGAACTTAGCCACAAATTTTGCAATCTCAAATTTCATGTTGGGCCACCAATAACACACTCTCAAATCCTGATCCATCTTTGTACTACTTTGGTGTACAGGATAAGCGGAGGACTGCGTGTCTACCAACATCTCCTCCTTCATTTCAGTTATATCAGGTACGTACAACCGCTGACCATAATAAAGTGTTCTAGACTAATCCAATCCACTCGGTGAGGAGTTTCCATCTTCTTTTTTCTACCATCTCTTTAATTCTCATCAACCTAGAGCCTTCTTTTTACCTTTCAAAAAATTTTCTCTCTAATATCCAGCCTTATTTGGACGTGGGCTAGCATTTCACCCTCTATTAAGTCTAGCTGCACTCATAGTTCCCTTAAGGTAAATAAAGATTCTTCTTTGAAAGTAACTGAGTTTGGTTGTTCTTGCATCTTCTAACTTCATGCATCTGCCATAATATTGGCTTTTCCCTAGTGATGCTCAATGCTGCAGTCATAATCTCTAATCAGTTCTATCCATCTCCTTTGCCTTAAGTTTAGCTCTTTCAGTATGGTCACGTACTTAAGGCTCTTGTGATTCGTGAAGATCTTAAATGTTTCCATTATAAGTAATATCGCCACACCTTTAGGGAATGTATGATGGCTTCTAATTCCAAATTGTGTGTCGGATAATTTCCCTTAAAGGGCCTCAA